>JAHNEJ010002196.1:0-248958 GCA_022559845.1 Amorphophallus konjac
TAGATGCTTTGAAATAGATAAGGCCTTTTTGGGCTTCTCAGCAGTAGTTAATCTGGTAGAGGAATTTTGATTCCTCTCGTCATCTTGAGTGAAGGAAATTTTCATTATTGTGTTTTGTCTTGTATTAGAAGGGCCTCAAGGTGGGATGAGCCTTTCTTTTCTGAAAAGGTCCTCCCTGTACAGTTATAGGTATCCTCCAAAGACTTTGATTGTCATTGAGAATAACAACTTGACATATGAAACACACATGAAACAAATGACCCAGCCAACGTACATAAATATAATGTCATTAAACCCACTTCAGGCTTACCCAGACAGTACTCTGAATGTCTACTGGTGTTAATTGGCCAAGAAAAAGTAAAAGAAGAAACTTAGAGTAGTAAAGGAACCATGCTGACATCCTCAACAAAAATACCTTGTAGGATTACAAGTAACCAAGTAACAGTGAAACTTGTAAGCAGGAACCATTAAAAACATCTACCCTCCTTCACTTGACAACAAAGAGCCTTGTGAAAGGACCCAAATGAATATAGATAATACGTGCCAAGCAAATACTAGAAGCGTGGGATAGCCCACAAGCCTCATACTGGATAAGTCCACAGGAATTGATCTCAAGACAACCCAAGGTGCAAACTAAGTGAGCCACCATACATGTCCTCTCCCATCTCTTTTGTGTAAGTCACAAAACCAAGAGATCGTTAACCTTCAAGCATCAAAAGAACAACCCACATTTCAAATCCACTTCTTTTGTGGATGCATCACCAGCATTGGACGAACAATAAACTCAATGCCACTCATAGTATGACTTCACCATTAGAAATCTATATTATATATTTATAAATTAATAAATGAAACAATTAGGCAAATCTCCTCTTACCATGGAACTTCAAAAGAAATAAAGTGAGGTAGAAAGAAAATACAAAAACTCCATGTCACTCTGGTTTATGATTAGATACTAAGTGATAAAAAATTCCGGCAAGAGAGCTGGGGGTGGGGGGGAGTATCCGGAAAATTTAAGGCCAACGCCTAGTAGTACTAGTAATCAAATGAAAAATATAGACAAAAGCAAAAACAATACTGATTATCACCCTTAAGTCTTTGATTTCTTAAATCTATTAAGAAATCTATACTTTAAGGACTAGCATAAGTAGACATCCAACGACCACCCCCCCAACCCAACAAAAAAGAAAAGTTTAAAAAGCAAGAAGGCTCTATTTAGGTCTTCCAGGGGTTAAAAATGCCTTATCTGGATCATCTCAGCATCATACTTTACCTTTTTAAGCACATGAATCACAAATGAAATCCAAGTTTAAGAAAGCCAATTAAAGATGACCAGGCCTGTTTTTTCTTGTGTTTTTCCCTTAACATATAGAAAGCTTACCATCAAGAGGAATAATGAGCTCCCCAAAAAAATTGGATAAAATACTTACCCCTTTAATTGGCCCATTAGTTTCAAACTCCCTTTCTATCCGGTGTTCAGCTGTCTCATAGTTCTGCATAGGTCAAAAAAGATTTAGGTGATTATTTATGCCCTGTGAAGTTGCAATAACAAAGAAATAATTAGACATTGAAATACCTCTGGTATCGGGTTGTCGGGACCCAATACAGCCCTTCTTCCTCGCCCGCTTTCTCCCCCAGTGCAGCGACATTCTCAGCATGAGCAGAGTACGGCGACATACGCCCTGGTGGCAGTAGCGGATGCTCCGATGACTGCCTCCAGGGATTCAGGGCCTCTGCCTCCGGCGCCCTTGGTGGTAGCATAGATGGCAGTTTCGGTTTCGGCCGCGGTGTCGCCCTGGTCACCGAAACCGTTTCGGTTTCGG
Source organism: Amorphophallus konjac (assembly GCA_022559845.1). NCBI lineage: Eukaryota > Viridiplantae > Streptophyta > Magnoliopsida > Alismatales > Araceae > Amorphophallus > Amorphophallus konjac. The sequence continues at coordinate 1,824 of JAHNEJ010002196.1, forward strand.
CCTGAAACTAAATAAATTATTATTTTTTTGCCAATTGCAGGTGAGGATGGTAAAATCGGCTCGGCCCAAGCGTGGCCCATTAGTGCCAGAGCCGCATCGGCCCAAGGCCCGTAGGGCGCAAAGTAGGCCGCCCGATAGTTAGTGGCCCACGCCAGGCGACTCAATGAAAATGGACGGTGATCCGTCAACCCACAAGGGACATCGACACGGGCATCTCGGGTGCCGGATGACTCTCCGGCGACCAAACGTTACTCCCGCCATTGTCGGCCTCTACTCCAGTAAGGGTGAGCATGTGTCTAGAGCGCCATAAGACTCGCCTGAAGGCCGCACGGCCCGGATAAACGGGCGCATAACGGGAAACTCCCCACGATCGCGGGGAAGCGTTACCCCACGACTCATGCCTTTCCATGTTAAGGGATGAGTCTCCACCGCCAGGATAACTGGTATAAATAGACCTCCGATCAAATGACGAAGGACAGACAGATATACAGAGACCCCTACTCGTACACACACAGAGAAACGCTCAGACCTACAGAAGAGGAGAGAGATACCAGAGAGAGTTGACCACCGAGCACGGTCTGAACACGGCGAACACTCTCCGTACACTCGCCGGGCACATCAAGCTCATCATCTCCGGCTCCTATGCTTGACTACTCCACTCTCACGCTCTCTCGTCTACTTTATTTCTGACTGCCCTTCACCTCGCCACGATCCTTACTTAAGCATCGGAGGGTTGTCCCCTGCGGTAACGCCTATGGCTCCTTCTGACGCCTTCTTCCTGGTGTTTGTAGGCTTCCACGGGTGGCTAGACGTTCTTCCCCAATCAAACAAATTTTAAAAGTGTGGTACGAGATTCGGGAGACCATTTTTCCACCTCTACAGCAGGGTTTCGCTTTCGGCCCAGTTTCGACCGGGTAGTTTCGGATCGTTTCGGTCGGAAACCGAAACGTTTCTGCCGAAACTACCATCCATGGATGGCGGTAGCCCCGGACTTGGTCGGCGCGTAGCTGGGACTACGGGTAGAGTCACAAAGGGTCCAAGGTCAGGGCATATGGGAGCTTCATCGTCGTCCTCGGCTCCGGGTTTCTTGCAGGCGGCTGTCGGGAGCAGGTCGGCTATGTGGAGTGTGTAGACGGTGTTGGCGCCGGGGAGGGAATGCCTCCCTTCTCCCTGCCGCTGGCCCTGAACCTGCCTTGCAGAGTGTTGGTTGCGGTCAGGTAGGGAGAGGAGGGCGTGGCTACGCTAGTTCGGCCCAGAACCATGGTCCCCCTCTCCCAGCCTCATCAGCGGGCCCTGCTTCGTCTGCTTGTTAGGCACAATTGCGGCCGCTATCTGGCATGCAAGTGGAAGGCTTGTTCAAGGAAGAGGCTGAAGCGACACAATCCGGCCTCGTCAACGGCTCCTTTCCCCGGAAATTTAGCGGATCCCACGGAGTAGCCGAGCAGCCTTTTCGACTTTGCCAGTGAGCCGCAGAGGTTGGAAGCAAAACGGTCTGACGGAGGTGGCAACATCGGTGGATGCGAGGGGGATGGACGTGGGAAGAAAGACAATGGTAGTGGGGAGGGGGAGGAACTACTCCATTAGCTACATCCCTGATTGGCGGTGCTGAGTATCACTTGTTAGCGCCGCTGTCAGGTTCACACCTAGACATGTCTGGGTCACACCAATGTGGCTAAACTATGATGCACTGACACACTATGATGTGAAATTGATGCTTTTTTTTAACGATGCAAACGATCTAACAATAAATGCAAGACATGGAATGACAATGCGGTGACACCCTAGACTGCCGACCTAGGCTCTGATACCAAAATTGATGCGGGACGGTGTACTCAAATGAATCCGACTAGGCGACTAATGAGATCAGCAAATGCGTTACAATTGATCGACAAATAACCCGACGTGTACTCGAACACCAAGAGACAAATTACGCAAAATAACAGCAGCTATGCTCTAAGAAGCCGTCCTTCGCAGCGAGAAACGTTGAACCGATCGGTAGATAGAACTACCACGGCCTAGGGTATCAATCACGCACAGGTAATGTGAACAAATCGGTGCTCCCCGGGGTATAGGAAAACAATACGACTCACTAATCGACAACAATATAAAATATCGGGCTAGGCGTCCTAAATCACTCACTACGGCAAATACGACATAGATACTAAATAAGCAAATTAAATGAACGGGCTTCCCACACTAACCTATTCGCTGAAGAGTGAGGTTCGAACAGAGGCCGCGTACGTCGCAAGAGTAAGGAGTCAGCTGGCCGCGGGGTCGCAGGCTGCTGCAGACACCGGGGGCGGCAGGTAGGTAGGGAGCGTCACTGAAGGCTCCGGGACAGAGCGGGGCCGACGGCAACATAGTTCTTCAGCTGGCCGCGACACGGTGGGTCGCAGGCGAAGTCACAGCCCGGCAGGGGAATCGGGGCCCAGTGCGGGCTATCGTGGAGCAGGTCCGGCGGGAGCCGAGCAGGCTCCGCGGGGTGGGCCGGAGTGGCTTGCCGGTAGATGTGGGTGCTGCGCTACTGCGGCAACGGCGCGCCGGCGGTGGGGGGGATCGACAAGGGAGGCGGAGGCGCAAGTGGACAGTCCCCCCCGGGTTGCAGTGGCGGCAGCGGGAAGTAGCGGGGGTCGACTGGGGGCGACCGGTAGCAGGGTGGCCACGTGAGCAGGCGGCGGCGGCGGTGGTAGAAGGTGGCGGCCGACCTTCCTGGTGTGTGGCAGAGTGGTGGCGCCGTTCGTCGCCACTACTACCTGTGGGAAGGGAGACGACGGGGGAGGAGGGTGGTGGTGTGGGCGGTCGCTGCTCGGTTGTAGATCGGGAGGGTGGCCGGGGCGGCGTTCGCGGTCCGTTGTTCGCAGACGGGCTGCCGGTGGGGACCGGGAGGGGAGCGTCGGTGGCGGCGGGACCCGCCGTCTTTGCTGCCGACGATGGGGAGGCCGTGAGCTCGGCTACCGCGGCGGGGGTCGGGGGTCGGGGGTCGCGAGGGGTGAGAACATGGGAAAAAAAAAGACGCAATGTGGGGCCAAGAGGGGGGGAAAATAGTAAATGCTTGAACAGGAGAGAAGTACACGGAGGATTGAATGGATGGAACAATGGAAGGGGGGGAGGCTTCACGCCTAGGGCTTCGTGCCCCACAGAAACCCTTCACGGGAGGAAGACAATGGCGGCTCCTTTTCTTCAATTTCTATATTTCTTTCTTTTCATCATGCCTAAAAAGGGGGGACTGCCTTAGTATTTATATTGGAAGAAAACCCTAGTGGTCTCCTCACAAGACTAAAGATCAAAGTGTCCCTGAGACCTAAAATAGTCCTAAAATCACACCCGAAAATACACAATAAATAGAAAATACATCAAATGGGCCCCTAATGGGCCTCTCTCTCAAATAAATGCCAACTAATCAAAATAAAAATACATCAATATGCTATGTGTCATCATCAAGCCATAGGGATGCCGATGTCGCTGCCGGTGGTCTCCGACGGCGGTAAACGCAGGTCGAGTCGAATCGGATCCGCGCTCGGGTGTCCTCACCAATCCTCCCCGCATGGGAGGAACTCGACCCTGTCGAGTAAGGGTCCTGGCCGCTCTGGTACCGCTCCAAGAGGTCGGGGTCGATCTGCTGTAGCTCCTCGGGCGTGACCCACGTGTCCTCAGTAGGTGGCCGATCTCTCCAACGAACCAGGTAGCGCTGGAAAGCTCTGCTCCCTGAGGTAACAATATGCTCATCCAATATCTGGTCAATATGCTCCCGACGTGCTGTAACTGGGGCCACGGGTGGACACTCAAGGGTGGGGTCAATCACAAGGGGAGGAGAAGGCTCGAAAGGATCACTGGGAATCACTGCCGGGTCCCGATAAGGCACCAGATTTGAGACATTAAACGTGTGACTGATACCATAGTCTGGTGGTAGATCTACAACATACGCATTGGGCCCGACACGTTTCAACACTTTGAATGGACTAGCTCCCCGAGCTTGTAGCTTCTTTACGGTTCCCGAGGGAAACCGCTCAGGTCTGACCTTGATCATCACGTAATCACCCTCCTGGAACTCCTGTGATCGACGGTGTGCATCTGCCGACTTCTTGTAGTTTTCATTACTGACCTCAATGTGACGACAAATGCTATCATGCAGACTCCGAATATGCTCGGCTAGCGACTCGGTTGACTCTGACACACGGGCCTGACGGGGCATAGGGACAAGATCTATGGGCCTTCTAGGTCTATAGCCAGTGACTATCTCAAAGGGACTCATGCCAGTAGACCTATTGACCGAGTTGTTGTACGCAAACTCTGCTAATGGTAAGATCAGATCCCAACCTCGCTCATGCTCTCCAACTAGACATCGCAAGAGGTCACCCAGACTCATATTAACTACCTCAGTCTGCCCATTGGTCTGGGGATGATAAGCTGTGGAGAACTTGAGCTTGGTGCCCATAAGGTGCCATAGGGTCTTCCAAAAATAGCTCGCAAATCGCACATCCCTGTCCGAAACAATAGTCTTGGGTAGCCCATGCAGACGGACAATCTCAGCTAGAAAGAGACGGGCTACCTTCGACGCATTGGAGATCCTGGCACAAGGGATAAAGTGAGCCTTCTTGAAAAACCTATCGACCACCACCATGATGGAATCGTGCCGACGGACCGTATGTGGCAACCCTAAGACAAAATCCATGCTAACATCCTGCCACGGACGATCTGGCATAGGGAGAGGAGTGTACAAACCGGTATTCTGCCTTCGCTGCTTAGCCATGGCGCAAATACAGCACTGGGCCACGATGTGGGCCACATCGCACTTCAGGCTGGGCCAGAAGAATCAGTACTCCACCAACGCAATGGTCTTGTTCCGGCCAAAGTGGCCGGCGAGACCGCCCGCATGAACCTCCCAAATCAAAAACTCGTGGACAGAGGTTCGCGGGACACACAACCTATTGTAGACACGCCATTCTTGACGTCTCCTGAAAAAGTCTCATATTACTATACGATGCCCCGCGACGGCTTACGCATTTTGAATCACTCGAGTGTTTCCTTTTCTTGGGTCTTCTTCTGCCTTTTTCGGCATTCGGAATCGTCTCGTCACGGCATTCGGACGGCGTCAACACCAGTCAGACGCATCAAGAGGTTCCGGAACCAAGAAGGTGTCTACCGGGCGGCCGCCGATTGAGGACCCGGGTGGGTCTTAATGGGGGCGTCCAGTCCCCTGGACGCCCCCATTCTTTTCTTTTATTTTATTCTTTTCTCAGGGCCCAAAACTAAATTAAAAATAATAAATTAATGGAGGCGTCCAGGCTCCTGGACGCCTCCATAAAAACAAATATAAAATGCCAGTTGGCATAAAAGACAAAACCAAATAAAAAATAATAAATTAATGGAGGCGTCCAGGCCCCTGGACGCCTCCATAAAAAGAAAAATAAAAAATATGTGTAAAATGCCAGTTGGCATAAAAAACAAAAAAAAATAAACAAAAATATATACATATTAATGGAGGCGTCCAGGCCCCTGGACGCCTCCATAAAAACAAATATAAAAAATTAAAATGCCAGCTTTGGCATAAAACACAAAAGAAAAATAAAAAATAATATATATTTTGGAAGCGTCCAGGACCCTGGACGCCTCCATCAACTCTCTCACGGGCGCCGCTCACCGAACGACGGTTTGTCGTGTGTGAAAAAATCCAAATTATAGAGACGTCCAGTCAGCTGGACGCGCCCATTTCTGAATCACGAGGCGCCGCTCAGAAAACCACGCATTGTGCCAAACCGCGTGCGGCCGTCGTCGGTTTTCGGTGGACCTGTTTGAGGCGTCCGGAGCCCTGGACGCCTCCACAAAAGTATTCCAAAAAAATAAATAAAAATACAATAAAATATTATTTCGGCCCTGATGGAGGTGTCCAGGGTCTTGGACGCCTCCACCCTCCGGAGCTCTATAAATAGAGGCCCACCCCCTCAGTTCTGGGGGAGCTTCGAAGTGATCCGATAGGCTGCCGGAGCCCAGAGGTTACGGAGTCATTTTCTAACCCGTGGGTTCTTTTGTAGGTGGAGGTTCTGCCGGCTTCTCAGGTGCTCACGCTCGCGAGAGGAAGGTCGTCTTCATCCACCGCGCTTCCACGTCATCCCCACGCTGCCGGAGCTCCGCCGGATTTCACCATCGGCACATCCAATAAGCCAATTCTTTCCTTTTCTTCGTAGTTCTTTTGCATTCATCATTTTGCATCCCCTATCCCCCTTCATAAGGGCGCCTTTTCTTATACACTTCTTACATCCATCATCTCATTTTACTCCTACTCGAGTCCGAGAGGGGTTTAAAAGATAACACCAACCAGGTGTGTGTCTTGCCATCATTTCGTTATTTTTTATCGCAAGGATTTGAATACTACACCTCCATCTTTCTAATCCACTTGTCATTTGTTTGTCGTTGTTTTGCAAGGGTAGCCGAGAAAGCCCTCTCCGTCGGCCGGCCGGAGGGAGAGGAAGAAGCAACCCGCCATCTCTCGCCCTTGAGGTAGGCGCGATCACTTTCTTATTTTGGGGTCTTTCGGCCCCTGGCGATCACATCTTGTTTTCGAGGCCGCGGCGAGTCACTTCCCCAATGGCCGTTTAAATTTCTGTTCTTATATTCTCTTTATACTCTGTTATATTCTGCTCATATTCTCGAGGCCGCGGCGAGTCACTTCCCAATGGCCGTTTAAATTCCTGTTCTTATATGCTATATTCTTATCTGTTCGTGTTCTCGAGGCCGCGGCGAGTCACTTCCCCAATGGCCGTTTAAATTCACGTTCTTATACGTTATATTCTTATCTGTTTATGTTCTCGAGGCCGCGGCGAGTCACTTCCCCAATGGCCGTTTAAATCCCCGCTCTTTGTATTCTCTTTATATTCTGTCATCTTATTATTTGCTCATATTCTCGAGGCCGCGGCGAGTCACTTCCTCAATGGCCGTTTTAATTCTTGTTATTTAATTTCTGCACCATTCCCGTCCCCCCGAGGCCGCGGCGAGTCACTTCCCGCTATGGCCGTTTAACCCCCATATTTTGCTATATCACACTTGTCCCGCTCGCCCCGCCGGAGCAATCTCCCGTGGTGGCCCCTTCTCTCCCTTCTCTTATTTCTGTGTTGCAGCAAACAAAACAAAAAAAAGAAGGAGCCCGCGTGCTCCGCGTCTTCTCCGCTCTTCCCCGAACCGCGTGACGTCGCTCACAGATTGGCGATCACGGTGGGACCTCTACTGCTTCCTTTCGGCTACCCTTGCAAGTTCGGCACCACCCGTGCCTCTCCACCTTCGCGCCCGCGCGCGCCCCCGTTGTGCTCACGACAGTACTATCAGTTGTGATTGGTTGTTTGTTTATTATATGTCTGTTATTTCTGTTGTTTTCTTACTCTATATATCTGTCAGCATTCCATTGCATACATTCATTCCTCTTTTCTATCCTTTTTTCATTTTTTTGAGGATCACCCTTTCCCGGTGAAGGAAGGACTCTCCGTTTGGGAATTCCTCTCAACGGACTAGAATCTCCTACACTGGGACCTCCGTAAGTCCCCGACATCGAAGAATCTCCTCTTCGTTCACTGGGCTGGTTGTACCATTGAAGTTCCCCGGAGTTAGTCATTTCATTCGTGGTGAGACGAGAGACCCTAGCTGACACGGCGGTGAAACAAAAACAAACTAGGGTCCCCATTTTGTGTGAACTTCGGATCTCGCTAAAAAATACAAAAAATCATCAAAATCAAAACACAAAAAAAGGGCGTAAAGGCATCCACTTGTTTGATAATCTCTGCTACCTACTTGCTAGTGTATGTTTTTACGTTCTGGGAAAACTGTGAGCATGTCTCACGAGTCTTTTGAGGAGAACCACCCTAGCCGTGGTTTGTCAGCCGACCCGCGAGTCTATGCTATGGACTCGGGTCCTTCTCATGACCCCTCGCATGAGGTGCAGGTTATTGCCGGGGACACGTCCCCACCACAGGATATCTCTTCTTTACTGGGCGTCCTCGCCAACACGGAGCTTACCTCTGAACAGCTCCGGGCCTTCCAGGCCATTCTAAAGGGGAAATCTGTTTCCCCCACGCCCCAGGAATCAACTCCGGTCATCGCACCTCTCCAAGAGTCCGTGCAGGCCATTCCATCTCCCTCATTGGCGCAAGCCATCCAGTCTCCCTCGCTTCAAGGTCAAGCGAGCCAACAACCACCCTCATTCCAATTCCCGTCACAATCTCAAACTCCCGTTGTTCCCCACACACCGCTTCAGCCAGGGCCAACTGTCGGTGGTCCGACAGCTCCCTCTCATTCGGGGTTTCCCCCTCAAGTCTCCGGGAGACAGTTTCTCCCCAGTGGCAAGTGCCACCTTCACCTCCAGAGGAGCTCGCCCAATCGCTCCTCAATAGGTTCAATCGCATGGACGAGCAGTTTCAAAATCTAAGAAGAATGGTGGACGTGAAAGCCACCCCGGAGGTTGCTTTGCCAATCCTTCCCGTCATTCATCTTCCTCCCTCCGAAATGCCCACGTACCGCAGATACAATGGTACCGGCAACCCCTTCATTCACCTCAAGGACTTCATGTATGAGTCCTCCTATTGGCAAAATGATCAAAGGTCCCTGGCATACCTCTTTCGGAGATCATTGGATGGTCCTGCGCTTGAGTGGTTCTATTCTCTGGAGCCCCGCGAGGCCGAGAATTTTGAAATAGTCCAGAGAAGGTTCTTGCAGAAATATAGGGATAGGGTCGGTCCCTCACTCTCCATTACCGACCTAGTGGCCGAAAAGATGAAACCCGACGAGGATTTTGTCCGATATGCTGATAGATGGAGGTCTCTGGCGGAAAGAATAAGGGATACCCTCTCCGAGCCCGAACAAGTGAAGATGATTGTGTCTAATGCAACCCCACAGTTCAGACATGTCCTGGCCATGAATAAACTTACTACAATGGAGGAACTCTATGAAAGGGCCCGGTACATCCAAACCCAGCTAAAAGACTCCCCCATCATGAACATGTTTGAGTCGCCGAAACCCAAAGTGGTCAGAAAGACAGGCGCTGGTGTCCCGGGCGGAGCCACAGAAGGGGTCGTGATAAATGAGCAAGTCAGTGCGGTCAACAATGCCAACTATGCAGTCAACCCAAGGCCTCCACAAATGCCCCGACTTCCACCCCAACCAGGTCCTTTCCCTCTTCGTCCTCCACCCCAAAATAATCCACCCCAGGATAATATGCCTCCATTACGCCAACCCCAGCAACAACAACCACAACCTCAGCAACAACAACCACCGCTTCAGTACAACCAAGTTCCACCCCCGGGGAACTATGGTCCCCAACAGCAACAAAGGAGGCCGCTCGGTCCCAAGAGAGCCTACTATCCACCATTGCCGGAAACCTTAGCAGACATTTTTAATGCCCTCATGGCATCAAACCAACTCGCCCTACCCAGAGAAAGGCCCGCGTGGCCACCCAATGTTGATACCTCCAAATACTGCGTCTACCACAGGCAGCCGGGACACACAGTAGATTACTGCTTCCATTTCAAAGATTACATCCATGATATGAATGATGAACATCAAATAGATTGGGATGAGATGAGACGATACGTCGCGGCTCTCAAGGCTAGGAGACCCCCTTATAGGCCACAGTAGCAGTTACAACAGCAACAGCAACATCAACCACAACAACAACAGCAGGCTCAGCAGGCCCCACAACAACAGCCCGACATGGGCATAATCCAGAATCCATTACCGGAGCACCAACAGCCCAATCATCAGGTTAACCCCATCTCCTCCTTCCCGGAAGTCGGGAGAGAGCAGGTGTGGCACCAGGAAAGTACCTCTATTCTTTCTACCTCCAACCCTATCGTCATGCAACCCCCTCACCTTGCCCGGGTAGCACCGCTCTCTCATCAACCCGCATCAGTATCACCATCACCATTTCCACTACCATTACGCCCTCTCATCCGCACCCCGACCTCCTATCAACCGACACTCTCCACTACGCCTTCACACCCTCTCATCTTCTCTCACTCCCCCACTTTACCATCCACCTCTACCACATTTACCCCTACGCCTTCTAAACCCCTTATCATCCGTCAACCATACATAACCCCGTCTTTCTCCACCGTATCACCACTAATGCCTTCAAAACCACTCATTAACCATCACCCACCTCAAAATCATTGCCCACTTCAAGTCCTACCCACTTCTACTTCGTCTCCACCGCCACCTTCTAGACCCCTTATCCTTCATAATCCGCGCAATATCCCCTCTACCTCCACCATGCCGCCACCTAACAAACCCCTCATCAGAATCCCTGCTCCCGTCATCACCCCTGCTTCATCAACCATTCCTCCACTACTACCCCTCAAACCCCTGTTAAAACCCACTGCTACCCCCACAGAGGTACAAAAGCCGCAGGCAATGGTGCTCCGGAGTGGAAGGATTTTCCACAGGGTTTTCCCCCACAACAGTCAGAATCCCGAGCAATCTCAGCCAGAGAAGGATGATGCAGAACAACCAGAAAGAGCTATCCCTGGAACACAGTATGATCTATTGAAACACTTGGACAAGACACCTGCCCGGATCTCCATCCTGGAGCTACTTCAAAGATCCACATCCCACCAGGCGGCCTTGATGGAATATCTTCAAAAGGTCATGGTTAATGAAGACCTCCCCGTGGAGAAGATTTCGACCGTCCTGACCCCAACAGACACACAACCAGCCATCATGTTTCACAACTACGAGCTCGCTCCCAAGGAAGCTCGGAAATATGCATTGTGCATTTCAATAAAAATTAATGGGGTATCCATAAACCCGTGTCTTGTGGACACGGGTGCATCCATAAATGTGATCTCCATGAGCACTCTTCAGTTGTGTGGGGTCAACGAGGAACAAATAAGACCTTCCTCGATCACGGTCACGGCTTATGACAATAGCAAAAGGCCGCCGCAGGGGATGATTATTCTGAAGGCAGAACTAGGCCCCATGGCAATTCCCACGGAATTCCATGTCCTCGACATGGACCCCACATTTAAGGCTATACTGGGTCGCCCTTACATCGAAGCCATGGACGCTGTGCCTTCCACCAACCATCAGTGCCTGAAGTTTCCTTACAATGGGAGAATTATTAAAGTGGTCAGTACACCTGTCCTTCACACAGTGGATGCTATCAACACCTCTCTGCCTTCTGTTTGGCCGTCTCATCGGCCCATATTGTCACTACTGGACGTACGTGATCCATCTCATGTTCCACTAGCACCAAAGGAGCCGGTCAGGGCAACCACAACATCATGTCTCCCTTTTCACTCCAAAGGTTGGGAGATTATGAGGAACATCGGCTATCAACAAGGAAAAGGTCTGGGCACACAGTTACAGGGTATGCTCAAACCGCCAAAGGAAATTAGGCCGAACCGCAGGTTTGGCCTAGGCTTCAAAGGACCGTTCAAGGCAGATTGGAAGCCCCTCACGTGGACTCTATCAAACCACTTCAACAGAGGGCCCGTTATTCAGATGGGAGATCACCCACGAGAAGCATATGGGGGATCACATGCTGTATATTTGGCCGAAAAATGTCCGAGGATCACCAAAAGAGGCAAGATCAAAGATCCGGAATGCGAGTGGGACAAATGGTTCGACATACGGGACATTTCCGTTGCACTGGAAAGGATGTTCTCATCTCCGCAGCTTGAAGGACCACCATTGATCTCCGAAATACCAGAGAATATTACCACTCTTGCCAAGGTTCCAAACTATCCTCGTCCTCGCCAGAAGGACTCTGTCATCGACGGATCTTCATCCGTCCTCAACATTGCCGTCGACGGCTCATTAGCCGCCATCCTCTCCATCCACTCGTCTCAGCCTTTGCTGATATCTTCTTCCTGGGCCAGACAATTGTCTGATGATCTTCCCAGGTCCCCTTCTTTGCTTACATACCTACGCGGGCTTTTCAACCCGCACCAGGTCTTCAACCATGATCTGCTCTATGAGCCTCACAATCCTCTAGCCATAACCACTTTCCTCTCTCCTCCAATCTCTTTTCACTGCTTTGTCATTAAAAATGAAAACGAAAAAAAAACGTCAATTTTCAAACTCCCCAACAACACATCTTCGTTGAGGAAACCTCCTACATCTCCCACGGGTGCGTACCGCCTTGCGGACCACCCGTCCAAGGTCCGATGAGCGACCTTTTCTACCCCTCCTCTGAGGGGTCTTCTCCTGTACATTCTACACCATCCTCTTCGTCTTCCTCTTCTTCTGTAAATATTGTCAGTCAATCTAGGAATGATAGGCCAAGGGTAGTACCTAGGAAGAAATCCAAGGGTAGGCAGATCCCTCGTCGATTCCTTCTGGATTTGGCCGCCAGGTGTCAGGCCCTTCTTGCCATCCCCCAGTTGTTAGAAAATCCCATCCAGCTACCCGAAATAGAATGCGAGGGCGACTGTGCATCTGATGAAGGGCATGGAGTCTACGAGATCACGGATGAAGAATGCCCCACTGAAGATGAGGGTGAAGAATATGAGGATGCGGCGGGCGCATACGCTAGTGGAATGAGGAGATTCGACGAGCCGTCAACCGCCGTAGAAGAATCCACCAAAGAAGTCAACTTGGGAACTGAGGAAGACCCTAGGATCATCCTCATAAGTGACAACCTACCACCCTCTGAAGAAGAGGCATTAATTGAGGTTCTCAAGGAATATAAGGACACGTTTGCATGGAGCTACGAGGATATGCCGGGTCTGGATTCAACCTTGGTCGAACACCGTTTAACCCTAAAACCGGGGTCCATCTCGGTAAAACAAAGGTTAAGGCGTTTCCATCCTCAGATGGCTTTGAAAATGAAAGAAGAGGTCGATAAGCTCCACAAAGTCAGGTTCATTAGAGTCGTTCTTTATCCTCAATGGGTGGCGAACATTGTCCCGGTCATGAAGAAAGATGGGAAAGTCAGGATTTGCATCGACTTCCGGGACCTTAACCGCGCGTGTCCAAAGGATGATTTTCCCTTACCTCACATTGATGTGCTGATTGATAACACGGCAGGCTACGAAACCCTCTCTTTCATGGATGGATTTTCAGGATACAATCAAATTCGTTTGGCAGAAGAGGATCAGGAAAAGACGTCATTCACTACCCCTTGGGGAACATATTGTTACGTAGTCATGCCGTTCGGATTAAAGAATGCTGGAGCTACTTACCAAAGAGCGATGATGGCCATATTTCATGACATGATGCACATATATCTGGAAGTGTATGTGGATGACTTATTGGTAAAATCAAGGACCAGGATGGAACATCCAGAAGTTTTGGCTAAGGTCTTGCAGAGGTCAAGGGAGTTCCAACTGAAAATGAACCCGAAGAAGTGTGTGTTTGGTGTGTCGTCAGGTAAATTGCTGGGGTTCATTGTGAGCAAAAGAGGGATCGAGATAGATCCTGACAAAGCTAAGGCTATCAGGGATATGCCGCCTCCCAAGAATTTGAGGGAAGTCCGAGGTTTAATCGGGAGGTTGCAGTTTATTCGTCGGTTTGTGTCCCAACATTCACAAAGGTGTAGACCTCTCTACGAGCTGACCAAGCCAGGAGTAGAATTCCACTGGAATTCTAAATGTCAGAAAGCTTTTGAAGGGTTAAAGGAATATCTGGCTAGTCCACCCGTTCTCATTCCACCCAAACCGGAAAAACCTCTGATCCTTTACGTCTCAGTCTTGGATGACTCCGTAGGAGCCGTCCTCGCACAAGCTGATGAAGAAGGCAAGGAACGGGCAACCTATTACTTGTCCAAACTTCTCAATCCCTGTGAGCAGAAGTACACCGGCATGGAGAAAACCTGTGCTGCCCTCGTTTGGGTAGTGCAGAAATTGAAGCACTACTTCTTGGCTCACGAGGTCCACTTGATTGCTCGAATGAATCCTATCAAATTCCTTCTGGAGAAATCTGTCCTTACGGATAGATTAGCACGCTGGCAAAGTTTTCTCTCTCAGTTTGACATCGTCTACGTCCAGCAAAAGGCGATTAAAGGCTATGCCATAGCCGAGCATCTCGCTCACCATCCTCTTCCCAAGTTCGATCCCGTCCAATCAGAGTTTCCAGATGAGGAACTAATGTCCATCAACCAATCAGATGAGCCAATGTGGACGCTATATTTTGATGGAGCTCTGAATTCTCAAGGGAGAGGAATCGGCATCGCCCTCCTGTCGCCTGAAGGCCTCACATTCCCATTGGCATACCAACTCAAATTTCCAGTCACCAACAATATAGCTGAATATGAAGCCCTTCTAGCTGGCCTAGAACTCGCTCATTCTTTTCGTATCACTGAGTTGCGAGTCGTAGGTGATAGTCAACTCATCCTTCGCCAGGTGCTCACTAAATATCGCACTCGCGATCCCAAACTCAAGCCATACCAAGAACTCACTGCTGCCTTTGCCAAACTATTCACCAAACTGATCTTTGTTCATGTCCCTCGTCATCAGAATATTCTCGCCGATGCCCTCGCCTCGTTGGCATCATCCATAAGGTTCCCTCTAGGAAGATGGTTTAAGTCCATTTCCATCTATAAACTTCACGCCCCTGCAATCGATGATGCCTCCTACGTAAATATCAAAGACAGGATAGCAAGGAAGATCCTGCAGGAAGATATCCTTGAGAAGAGGGAAATCATGTTGGCAGAGGCCGAAGAAGAACTGGCTGATGAAGAGAAACCATGGTTCTATGAAATTGTCAAATACTGCCAAGATCAGTCTTATCCTGAAGGGGCCACCACAGAGGACAAGAAAGCCATAAGAAGGGTGGCTCAGAAATATACTTTGGTTGGAGGTCTACTCTATAGGAGGAGCCATACTGGTATTCTGTTAAGATGTCTTGGTGACGATGAGGTTTGGAAATGTGTAGAAGAGACGCACTCGGGTGTGTGCGGTGGCCACGTGAATAGTCAGATGCTCGCCAAAAAGATCATTCGGCAAGGTTTTTACTGGCCCACTATGGAAGAGGATTGTGCTGTCTATGTCCGTAGGTGTGTCAAGTGTCAACTTCACGCCGATAAAATCCATTCACCATCTTCCTCACTTCACCCAATATCCTCCCCGTGGCCTTTCTCCATGTGGGCATTCGACATCATTGGTCCCCTAGGTGATCCCAATTCCCTCACCAAGCAGAAATCTTTCATCCTTACTGCAACGGAATACTTCACCAAATGGGCCGAAGCTGAAGCTTACGCGGAAATCAAGGCGTCAACAGTCTGCAAGTTCATCATGAAGAACATCCTCGCCAGATTCGGCGTCCCAAGCACGATCGTCACCGACAATGGGCCACAGTTCATTTCTCAGGACCTACAGGACCTCTGCAAAAGGTACGCAATTGCATTGCATCATTCATCGCCTTATTACCCACAAGGTAACGGCCAAGCGGAGGCCACCAATAAAACATTGCTCAAAATCATCAAAAAAACCTGCGAGTCTAGTAAGTTTTCAGACTGGCCAGAAAAGCTTATCGAAGCTCTATGGGCCTATCGCACTTCAATCCGTACCCCCACCGGGCAGACTCCATTTGCCCTTACTTATGGTATGGAAGCGGTAGTCCCGTACGAGACTCTGATCCCTTCTCTCAGGGTACAATTGGATGAGGAATTTCCCCTCGACGATCGTCGTGATTCACTCCTCGCCCAGTTGGAACTCTTGGATGAGAAGCGGCTGGCCGCTGCCGAACACGCGCGTGTGTATCAAAATAGACTCGCTCGCTTTTACCAAAAGAAAGTCGTTGAGAGAAAATTCAAAGTTGGTGAGATGGTCGTAAAAAGAATTTTTGTCAAACCTGGAGGTCCGCGTTCTAAGCTCCAACCCAATTGGGAAGGACCATTTGTAATTCAAGCCGTGTACCCTGGCAACGCCTACAAGCTAATCAACGCCGAAGGGACCGAGTTATCCCACCCTTGGAATGGGCTTTATCTTAAGAAATACTACCCTTAGCACAAAATAACAAAAAATGATGAAAAGATAAAAACATCAAAAACAAAGAAATATTGAAAACCACTAAAAATATGGAAAATTCAAAATGCCGATGCCCGGCAGTCACCATATAGTTAAGTCCCTGCATTTAACCTTCATGTTAGGATAGGGCCCATTAAGGCTTGGTAGGCACCGGGTCTTGGTTTGCCAGAACCGTGGAGATCCCTGTCCGGCCACGTCGGCCTATGCTCGCTCGAAGGAAGCCAACATGTGCTCACTTATGTATTTTATTCAAAAAAAGGTCGGTAGCATCACCTACGGTGGGGCTCCACCCAGAAGATCTCCGGAAGCTGTAATCTTTATTCTTTTCCCTTCGACCAAATGAGACAGTCGGCGCCCTTAAAACGCTGAGCATGAGAAACCGAAACTCAAACCCCAAAGGCAAGAGTAGGATCCATTTCCTCGAGCATCGATCAGAGCACGAGAAGAGGGCAGTGTCCCCGCAGGCATACGAAAAGGGAGCCCACAAACGTCAAACGACTATATCTCCCTCACAAAAAGAAATACAAAATCAAAATCAAGAGAAAAGCCTGGTCGTGACCGTGCCTGTTGCGATAAACGGAACCCCTCAAAGCAAAAGTCTGAATCCACAAAAGGGGCCGTGGAATGTAAATGCTCGAGATTTGGTCCGAAGTTGTCTGAAAGGAAAGAGTTAATGGGCCCTTATTCGCTCGCCGGGTTAACGGCTTTGCCGGTCCTCTCAGGAGGTTTATCCCCTACACTCTTCCTTCTCCCTCTAAAGATGAAGGTTCGATGGAGTTTCTGAAAGGTGAAAACTGCCCAGGGTCTGCGACCTTATTTTAATATACACATTTGGTTGCCTACTTTGAAAAGCAAAAGCTATCGCTGCGAAGGAGTCTCTGTGTTTCTGGCTGGTCAAGACCCCTGTTTACCACCTTGATGTCTTCTTGTTTAACCTCGGGCTTAGGCCAATGCAAGCGCGTCACCTATGGGTGCGACGGCGTCTGATTCCGGGTCAGCGTCGCGCGGTTGGTCGTTAGGGTTCCAGGGTGTTCCATCATATACCATCTAGAGTTGTGAGGAAACAGACCCGGGTCGGGCAAATCTTTTACCTCGAACACCTTTTGGGTGAATCCCTGTGGTCGGAAGCAACTGGGAGCCTAAGCATGGCATGACGGTATTGTCATCAGGGTAAGTCTTAGCCGGCGGGATCATCATTCGAGGGGTCTAGAGGCCCAAATCAACCTAGATGTGCACTTAGGATACCTGGGAGGTTAGTAAGAAACCCCTGTTCTCACGAAGGTTAGGTGCCATTTGGGTGCTTGCCGGGCGTTAGCAATAAAAATTTTTATAATAAAAGCAAAAAAAATGGAAAAGAGAAAATGTACATATTTGCAAACAAAAAAATCTTTTTTATGATAAAACAAAAAATGCCAAATATAAAAAAGAAAACAAATCAATTTTGCATGATTGCATTTGCGTGCAGCATCTCACTTTAATACCGCTTGCATTCGTGTGCTTGCATGTCGCATTTATCATCACCACTTCTTTCCCTTGCCTTCGTTAAAATAAAGGCTTGGCCCCTTGACCAGTTATCAAGGACAGTCACAGTGACCATTTGCTTATTGAGCAAGGGGCCAAGTCAGAACAGAAATTCTGATTTGTTTGTTTCAGTGATATATGCAGGGATTCAGGCAACTGAAGCAAAGGTGAAAAACAAACAAACCGAACCTTGTATTTTATTCCAAAAACCAAAAAAATTACATCAAGTTCCGCCCTCTCTCTCTGCATTACTCGTCCCACTACTCTCCGGGCAAAACACTCTCAAAGGTGCTACCCAACTACGAAAAGCGGTACTCCTACCGCTCTGTACTCCTCTTCCTATTCCCGCATCCCGGCGTTGATCTATGGAAAGCAGCAGAGAAGCTACCAACACGAAAGCCACGCTCTCGTGCTCTTCGGTAGCGCTCCTCACCATCTCTCAGCCACTGTTCAGCAAGGCCAAGGCTGATTCGGAGTTCGAATAGTTGGGCCTCCATGGCCCTTCGTTCCTCCCTTTCAGTCAATCTGTTGGCTCTTTCTCTCTCCGCGTCTCTTTCTCTCTCTGCACGTTCTCTCTCACGGTCTTCCCTCTCCAACTGGAGAGTGATCCTCAGTTCCACGGCATCCCTAGAGGAGTCGTCATCAGGATGACGCCGCAGTTCCCTCTCCAGTTCTGCTATCCTAGCCTCCTTCTGCGCAGCTTGGGCAAGCGCTCCTTCCGTCTCCTTTTCCTGCCAAATGTACCATCTCAGATACGCGATAAGGCGTAAACCAAGAGAACCCAACACTGAAACTTTACCTGTATACAGAGCATCCCTTCTGCCTCTGCGGCACGCTGCGTGGCATGAGCAAGTTGCTCATGAAGCGAGTCAAGTTCTGAGGTAGGAATCCACAAGCCGGAAGAGGCACCACCCACTCCCATCGCTGGGGAAGCCGCGCCAATCTGGGCATGCTACGACCGCGTGAATTAGCAGCCAACATCTGGAATCTGGGGTTTTAATTAGGAAAGTACTGTACACCTACCAAGGCGCTCGTAGCTCCGCGGGCATCACCCGACTGTTGTTCCATCTCTGCCAAGCGAGTTCGTAAATTCGCTATCATGGCATCCCGGACATCCTGCAGCCTTACAAGTCAGCATTTTCACCAGAAAACCAAGAAAAGGAGAAAGAAAAGAAGAGAAAAGGGGAAACCTACCTCCACAAGTCCCCGGGGTTGGAACCGTTCTGCGTACTTTGTCCTATATAGACGCAAGTAGTCCTCGCTATCCCGCGCCTGTGATTCTACAATCGTGCCACCCCGTTGCCAGTCCTCGTACTGTTCGGGGAATCGCACGCGCCAGTCAATGCAGGTCGCCGGTCCCCGCGTCTTTCTCCCGACACGAGGTGGCGCCGCTGAATCCACCCATTCTTGAGCCAGTCCTAAAGTCCTCATAACTAATCGTAGCCGAAGCGGCTCGATTTCATTCAGGCAGTGCATCCACAGTTCCCGTCCGAACCGGGCACGACTTGCTAGAACCCACGGCTGGTCGGCATCGACCATATCTGAGTAGGGTCTCCAGTTTACCATCGCTGCAGGGAACTCCTGTAGCTCCCGCCTTAGCACCATCAGTTGGTAGGTTAGGGGTGCCGCACTCATGATGGGTTCCCACCGCCTGGCTAACGGCACCATCACGGGTCGCCAATGCCGAGCTCTCCCCATAGGGAGGTAATAATAGCTCCACAGCTGCTCGGCGCAAGTCATCAGTACTTTGCAAAAACACAAAAAAAATACAAAACAAGCAAAACCAAAAAAATACCTGGATGAATGGTGTGAAACCACTCACAGTCATCTCACGATCCGTTTCTTGGAATAGGCCTGCAAACAAGTGTGCCAGCATGGCGGCTCCCCAGGCATAATACCCTACTCTTTCAAGGTCTGACAGCAGCTCCAGGAAGCAACATTGGATACCGTCCCCTTTCGAGCTCAGTACCAATCTCCCCAAAAGGAAGAGGAGAAATCTCCTCAAATCTATGTTGCATCTTTCCCAGTTGCCGAAATCTGTGCAGTACACGGCACGGCATCCTATTTCCATCCTTTCCATGAACTCTTCTGAGGATTCATCGTCCCGCCGACGAGTGTCGGTGAGCCCTAATGCATCCATCAGGGACGCCCTAGCTACCGACCTATTTTTCCGACCATCTAGGTCCAAACCCAGTAACTTCTGGGCACCTTCTCTGTAGTCCGCGTAAGTGACTCCGGTCACTGCCTCGCCCTCTACCTTCAGGCTTGTGATCCGGACCACATCCTCCAAGCTGGGCACCATGTGCCCCCACGGCATCAGGAATGCCCGACTCACTGGGTCCCATCTCTCACACAAGGCTTGGATCAGGACCAGGTCGAGCTGGATCGGCTCGATCCGAAGGAAGGTACCAAATCCCATCACGTCTAGCCTCGCCTTCTGAAAATCTGGGAGGCCCCTGTACGCTGCTACTACCAACTCCCATAAGATTTGTGATTTCATCACAACCTACACATACAAGGAATGGGGGTGAGGTTTGGTCAGAAGAAAGGAAGAAAGAATGAAAAAGGGGCAAGAAAACTTGGCTTACGAGTTGTGATTGGGCCCTTTCGCTGAAGTGCCCTTCAAGGTCTGAAAGCCTCCTGGAACTACTACCACTGGACCTGCTTCTCTTCGAGGAATGGGAAGATTCGCCCTCCATCCAACTCTCAGAATTTTGAACTCCTCCTCTCCCGTGAGAACTCGTGCTCCTCGAGTTAGCTCTCGATATACCTGGGAAAATAAAAGGGACAAGAATTTATAGAAACGGAAGGAGTGCGGGCCAAGATTGCCTCCATCACCTGTTAATGATAGCCCTCGCAATGAGGCACCGGCCAAGCGGTCCCATGTGTCGCTTCACCGCTCGCACAGGGTGATTGACTGGACGAAGAATAGGACGAATAGCCCCTATGATTGTCTAGGGATACCCTATCATGATTTGGAGGACGTCCGCAAAATTTGACACAGCATTCGGGAAAAGAAACTAGGGCCGTCATTATTGACTTCGACGGCAGATTCCCGTCGAAAATGGTCACAACAAGACGCGATTCTCCGCTCGAGGCGGAGTCTCGGCAGACCCATCACATGGGAACAGTGCAAAGGAGAAGAAGTGTAGGGAAGAAGGAACGCACAAGAGAACGAACAAGCAGCAGAAAATCAAATCATTCCATTCATAATTCTACATAAGCTGTCACAAACACTACAATCATAGAGAGGTGGCGGGTCCACTAGCTCGCCAATCCTCACCATCACTCATCTCTCTGGGCACTCTCCTCCTCTCCCCCGAGGTGAGGGTCCCTCAGAAGCCTCCGGGATCCCCGTGCAGTAGCACCTGCCTCGCCTCTTGGCGCCTGCTCCGCAGCAGTGACTCGCTGCTCCTCCCCTGGCGTGGCGAAGAAGCCACTAGTGGCAAAGCGACCGGACTGGCGGAGTCGCTCCCCGAACTCTCGCGCTCTCTCGTAGCGCGTCTCCATCCCTCCTAGCCTCTGCACGACGGCCTGAAGGCCCAGCTGGAGCTCCCTCACTTGGGCCTCCAAGGCCCTCCTCTCAGTCAGATCCCGCTGTCGCTCGGACCTTCTCTCGGCTTTCTCTCTCTCTGCCTCTCTCCTCATCATCTGCAGAAGAACCCTTAACTCCAGGATGTCTGGAGAAGGTCTCTCCTCACCACGATGCCGCAGCTCCGCTACAGTCGCCACCCAGGCGTCACGCTCCTCTTCCGCCCGGGTCGCGCGGGCCACCGCACCGGCAAGTTGCTCCCGGAGGGAGGCAATCTCGAGAAAAGGGGCCGAGGAACTGGAAGATCCGCCAGCCACTCCCACCGTCGCTGTCTGCTGGGCACGCTGGAACAAAATAAACAACGGCCGTCAGTGAAACTCCAAAATCTGAAGATAAAAGTGCGGCACGTAACTTACCAGGAGCGACAGCTCATGTTGAGCGACGGCCAGCTGCCGCCTAGTCTCTGACAGTTGGGCGCGCGAGCCGCCGATGCCACGCGTGTCCCCAGCTTGGGGAAGCCCCGCGTAACTCTCTCTCTGCCGCCGCAGGAAGTCGGCACTGTCCTGCACCAGTACACCCCCTTGCTGTCCAGGGAGACGTACGGGCCAGTCCTCGAGCCTCGCCTTGCCGCGACTCTCCCTCCTGACGCGGCTCGGCTCGTCCGCACTCGCCCACTCATCGGCCAGACCCAGGGTCCTTGCCATGTCCTGCACCAAGAAAGGGGTCCCACATCAGTCAAAAAGAACGCGTCCCCTGTCTAGGACGCGTCCATCATTTAAGTGCGACACTCGCCGAACCCTTTCCCCCTCGCGCGGCTCGCTTCAAAACCCAAAATGAATTAAAAGAGGAAGAGATCGGAGGACCTACCGGACCGTGTTCACCTCCTCCCGCGCCATCGGGCCCCTCGGGTCCCTCGGGGGCCCGAAGCGGCCCTTCCTCCTCCATGGACGCCGTTCCGTGCTCTGGCGCGTCCCTCCTCGGGCGAGGAGTTCCTCGTCCCTCTCCACCTTCACCATGATCGGGCCCACCGAACTCCATCAATCAAAAGAGGAGGAAGACGAAAAGGGGGCAAGCGAGTTTCGACAGAAGGCGGGCTCGTTTGCGGGTAAGGCACGGGAGAAGAAAGGCCACCCGACGCTTTAAATTTGAATTCAAGGACTAAGACGCGTCCTCGCGCCTGGACGCGCCCAAAAGGAGGAGAAAGGAAACAGAATCCCCCCGTGCAAAGCGTAGTTCCCCGCTGTTCAGGGCAAGGTCTCGTGGAGCGTGCCTCGAAGGACAACTCAGTGCAAAGAAGAAAGTGTGGGAGAGAGAAAAGTACACACAACACAAGAAAGCCATTTTCATTTCATATAATAGCCGAAAGTACATCATACAGCGAGAAGGGTGACGTGTACAAGCAACTCTCTAACTCTCACCATCACCCTCCTGGTCATCTCTCTCCTCCCTCCTCTGCCGGGGATCCCTAGGGGGCCTCTGCGAACCCTGAGAAGCCGTGCTCGCCTCGCCCTGCGGTGGCACTCCAGCCTCGAAGGCGCGACGACGCTCCTCGGCCGAAGAGACCAGATAGCTGCCCATGGAAAAAGAACCAGACTGACGAAGTCGCGCCCCGCGTTCCTTCGCCCTCTGGTACCGCTCCTCGCTCTCCCGAAGCCTCCCCTCCGCCGTGCCGAGACTCAATCGGAGCTCCAGCAGCTGGGCCTCCAGAGCCCTCCTCTCGGTCTGATCCCGCTGTCGCTCCTCCCTCTCTCTCTCCCTCTCCTCTCTCTCTCTCATCGCCTCCCTCCTCGACAGCTCGAGGGCGATCCGCAGATCCAGCACGTCACGAGGGAGCTCCTCAGCCTCCCGTCGACGCTCCTCCTCCAGCTCCACAATCCGGGCGTCACGCTCCGCAATCCGGGCGTCACGCTCCGCCACCCGAGCGTCGCGCTCCTGCTCGGCACGAACAGCACGCGCCAGGGCCTCCCGAATCTCGGCCACCTGTCAAAGCACGCATGCACCATAAGAGAACAACAGTGATAGAAGGAAAGCAGCCAGAAGAGAGTCAAGGTCAGGCAAGCGCTCACTCGAGCCTCGCGGTCACGCTCGGCCTCCTCAGCCCGAGCCACCGCATACGCCAGCTGCTCCTGGAGGGCAGAAACCTCCGGAGGAGGGCCCCGCGAACTGGAACCCGCTCCACCAGCCGTCCCGGCTGCCGCTGTCTGGTGGGCCCGCTGAAACACGGGGCAAACGTCAGTCAAAGGCTAAGCATCAAAAATCCAGGTCACAAAAAAATGCATCACATAAACTCACCAGGATCTCCAACTCCTGTCGGATGGCCACCAACTGCCGCCTGGCGTCCGCCAACTGGGCCCGCAGGTCGGCGATCATGGTATCACGAGCATCCTGCATTGCACGTAAGTTAGTACCACATGCATATACATATAAAAGAGTGAAGCATTCTCATTTCACTTACCCCTGCCATACCACCAAGGAAGAGGCGGTCCCCATACGTAGCTCGGTACCGTCTCATGTAGTCTGTGCTGTCCTGTACATGGGACACCACTGGGACCCCGCCCTGCTGCCAGTCCTGGTACTGTGCTGGGAAGCGCGTACGCCAGTCCACAACCTTCGCCTTCCCCTTGGTCTTCCGCCCAATGCGGGCCGGCTCTTCTACATCAACCCACTCCTGGGCCAGCCCCAACGTCCTCATAACCAGCCTCAGCCGAAGCGGCTCGATCTCGTTCAGGCAATGGACCCACACGTCCCGCCTGAAACGAGGAAGACCCGCTACAACCCAAGGCTGGCCAGCGTCGCCCATGCCCAGGTAGGGTCTCCACACCACCTGCATCACCATACATACATCATGTTAGTTACCATTCAGTCACATGCATAAACACAAAAAAATCATACGCATCATACCATGGCCTCGGGATACTCGCTCAGCTCCCGACGAAGTGATGCCAGCTGGTAGCCGTGGGGTGCTGCAACCACGACCGGCCTCCACCGCCGCGCCAGAGGCACGGCCCTCCTGTTCCCATGCCTAGCCCTCCCCATCGGGAAATAGTAATAGCTCCACACCTGCATCCATCATACATCATTAGTACAATAATTGCATATTCAACTGTGGGAATGCATAAATAAAATGTTTACCTGGAGAAAAGGTGCGAAGCCGCTGACTGTCGTCTCCTTCTCCGAAGTCTGGGAGAGATCAGCAATCAAATGGGCAAGCAGAGCCGCTCCCCACGCGTAGTGCCCCACTCTGTCAAGGTCCGCCAGAATCCCGAGGAAGCGGCAGTGGATGCCGTCCCCCTTCGTCCCCAGCAGAAGGCGGCCCAGGAAGAAGAAAAGAAACCTCCGAAGGTCTAGATCCACCAGCTCCCTCTCGCTCGGATCCTGGGTGAAAGCTGCACGAGCATCCCCCTCCAGTCGAGCCAAGAACTCCGCTCCAGTCTCGCTAACCCGCTGGCGCGGGTCGACGAATCCGAGCGCCTCCATGATCTCCACTCGGCCAACTACCCTGCTGTCTCTATCAGTCACGCTCGTCTCTAACCACAGCAGGTCCAGGGCACTCTCTCGGTAGTCGGGGTAGGTGACCCCGCTGACTGCCTCTCCGTCAACTCGTAGCCCGGTAATCCGAGCCACGTCCTCTAGTGTCGGCACCATGTGCCCCCAGGGCATCAGAAACGCCCGGCTCGGTGCGTGCCACCGCTCCCTCAGTGCCTGGATAAGAGGAAGGTCGAGCCGGAAGGGCTCGATCCTAAGGAAAGCTCCAAAGCCCATGGCGTCCACACGCGCCCTCTGGAAGTCCGGCAGCCCACGGTATGCTGCCACCACTAGGGACCAGCTGATCCGGCCCTTCATCACGCCCTGCACACCACAAAACCAACAGAGAACACATCAGCATCATGAATAATAATAAACAATAACACTGTATATACTACTTATTCATTTTACTTTATTTTTCTTTTTAAAAAATATTTATTTTTTGGAGGCGTCCAGGCCCCTGGACGCCTCCTTTCCTTTTCCTTTATTTTCTTTTTTTTTATAAAAACCCCAAAACCAAAACAAAAAATATATTAATAATATATATATTATCATGGAGGCGTCCCAGGCCCTGGACGCCTCCTTATTTTTAATTATATTTCTATTAATTTCGTAAATAAATAAAAAAATAAAAAAGAAAAAGAAAATGTGGAGGCGTCCAGGGCCCTGGACGCCTCCTTTCCCTCACTCCCCGGCCTTCTCTCACAGCCTCTCACCCGTCCGTTTAGCCTATTGAACCACAGAGTGAGAGTTCCGAGGGGCTTACCGGATCGTGCTCGTCCTCTCCCGCGTCGCCAGCGTCCACTGCAGCCTCCAAGGCCAAAGGAAGAGCCTCCTCACCCGCGGCAATCTCCTCCGCCGCAGCAGCCTCCTCGGCATCATCCCTCAGCCTCCTCGGACGACGAGCCCGTCGTTTCCGCTTCTGTGGACCCTGGCTCGATCCTCCTCGCTCCATTGGGACGAAGAATGGGTCGTCTAGGGTGACTAGGTCGTCAGAATGAACAGTAAATGAGCAAAAGGGGGGGGCAGCCCTTATATATAGAAGCTACCTTCTTTGGGGCGTCCAGGCGCCTGGACGCCCCCACAATTTTTATTTTTTTTCAAAATTCAAAAATTTTGGGGCGTCCAGGCGCCTGGACCCCCCAAAACAAAAAAAAATAATAAATAAAAGTTGGGGCGTCCAGGACCCTGGACGCCCCCAAAACAAAAAAAATAAATAAAATAAAAAAATAAAAATTAGGGGCGTCCAGGCCCCTGGACGCCCCTATAATAAATTTTTTTTCAAATATATATATATATATAATAAAAGTAAAAAAGATAAGAGTATGTATAATCCAAATAAAAAAAACACAAAGAAAAAGAAAAACCACAAAAAAAAGATAATAATAATTAAGTGGACGGGGTCCCAAAACATCAATGCCAGATTTTATTCCATCAGAAAAGCAGAATGAGCTACATCAGGGGCTTAGGCGCCTTAGGCCTTAACTTCCCCAGTTCGGTTACATAAGCCCTCCACGGCTCGCATTCTTCCACCACGTGCGCTAAGGCCTTTCCCGCAACACTTGTCTTCCAGGGAGCTTTAATGGCCTTCGCTTCCTTCGCGTCCGCTTCAGTGCCCAACTCCCTTTTCTTCAAAGGAACGATGCCAGTCGGTGGCGGGAACGAATGGCGTGGGATGCCAATCTGGAGGCAGCACCGATGCGCATTATAAAGGACGAACTCGGTCGCACCGATCAGTTGAAGATCAACTTCGGGAGAAGGCCTCATGAGGAGATCAAGCGAAAGCAAACATGCCGGTGCGCAAGTGAAGAAGCCTTGTGTCACGGTGCGGAAGTGAGACCGCCAATCTTCACGTTTCTTCAGCCACGGAACGCGGTTCACTACAGTACCACCGAAGCCTAACACGTCGGCTATGTGGTGAAGCGGGCTTTGTTGGAAAAGCTTCGAAGCAGTTGGCATTCCCTCGCGGTGGTCGAATTTGAAGTGCAGATCAAGCCAGCAATTTAAGACAAGTGCGCAACCAAAAGGAGGCTTACCCATGCTCGAGGCAGTAAGGCCGCTGTAAAGATAGGCAAGGACGGCGGGTCCCACCCTCTTTCCACGCCAGATCCCGCAGATAGCACTCAGTTGGTCTTCCTCCACTATGTTGTCGGTATAAGGAAACAAGAGAGCACCCGCCAGACAAATGGTGAACCCCTTCATGATTCCCTCCAAATAGTCATCGTCTGGTGACCCTCTCAGGGCGTCCATGACCCACTCCGCGAGCTTTTGGAGATCGATCCCCTTTTGAGTACGGACCTTTCGGGCTGCGTCGGGCGGCATGAAGCTTCCAAGGACGCTTTCAGAAGTCCCCCGTGTCAGCATCCGCATAGCCTTCACCTTCCCGTCACTCTTGAATTTCTTCAATCCGAGCAGAAGTTCCACCTCCTCGAGGAGGATCGTCACCTCGAAGGTCGGGAAGATAAAAGTGTGGGTCTGGGGATGCCAGATCTCCACTAGTGCGCCCATAGCCGCCCAGTCCATACGAATCTTCTCGTAATGCTTGGCGTGAATAAGGAGCCCCTGCAGATGCCACTTCGAGAGTATGGCCCTCATGCCAATGGAGATATTGGAAGTTAGCTTTGAAAGCCATGGCAGTTTGGAAAACTTCCTCGGGCCTGGGAAGAGTGGATATGACTGGAAGAGAAAAGAAAGAAGAAGAAAGGAAGGAAGTAAGAAGAAGGTTCACATGGAAAATTTGAAATGAATCAGCTTACCATATGCGACATGATCGTCCCACTCAGATGACCCTCGAGGTCGGAGAGTCGCCTGATCTCGCTGCTAGGCCTGCTCCTCTTCATAACGCGGGAAGACTCTCCTTCCATCCTGAAATCTCTAGATTCTCCTCTCTTTCCTCTCCTGAGCTTCCAAAACCCACCTTGGTGCATTTGAATGAACTAGCCTAAGGGGAGTTCTTATAGGAAGGGAAGATCGCTACAGGACGGAACATGTCACATCAGCAGTCAGTGTCAGGATTTTGGCTAGATTTCCTTTCCATTGTGGTGTGATTCTGTTATAAATCTGCTACTTTCTGATGTTATTAATCCATGCTGGCCTGTGCAGGTTTTACTAACGGACATCGTTGTCCAGTCTCCTGTCCCACCTTTCAATGGTTGGTCCCACCATGTCATGCATCGTAGTATATGATACCTACGCTACTAGAACATGTCAAGGACCTTGCGACCCGAACAAATCTGGGATTTGAGTTCCCCTTCAACAAAAACAGTGATGATCCCGGGAGAATTTGGGTTGTACGGATAGACCGTTAATTTGTGGTAGCATGGGGACGACGGTTCCATTCAGTGAGTTGGTGCGCGGATAAACGGGCCCCAGCCCAGTGTCGGCTCACCGGATCGGTATCCTGACCCGTTCTTAACAAGTTGACAATATTATCCTTGGCTATTTTCTATTTTAGTTTGTTTTAAATTTTTCTTTAAACCCAGCATGCATTCATATAGGACTTTGATTTATTGCGGAAGATCATTCAAGTGATTCGATTGTGAAAGCCGTTGTGTTTCAATTCCCACAAATATGAGATATTCCACTCCGAATGAAATACCGAGTTTCCTTGAGACAGCCCTACGCTGCTCTTCCAAAGGAGACCCTTGTTTGGACAGACCCTCAGATATTCCTTTACTTTTGACCTTGTTTGACCCACCTTGGCCGCAGCACTTCCACATTGGCTGGTAACCGCTCCCCAAAGGTGAAACCTCCGGTTTATGACCCAGGTACTTCCACACCGAGAAGTTGGTCTCCTTTTCGTGCCTGAGCGCACATCTCACCCTCCCTTATTTGATCTCCGTCCAAGCAATCGTCAATATTTGAAAGACCTTCTTCAAGGTCGCCTCATTGAAACTTCAGGAAAGATTCCAAACAGTAACGTCAAAAGCGTGTCTCATCACACCTTGGCATCAACTTATCAGTCCGCTCCCACTTCATTTCACTCCACTTCGATACCATTCCACTACGTGTCGCTCCCTTGCAAAGCAGACGCCAAGGCGGGGCAGCTGTAGACACGCCATTCTTGACGTCTCCTGAGAAAGTCTCATATTACTATACGACGCCCCGCGACGGCTTACGCATTTTGAATCACTCGAGTGCTTCCTTTTCTTGGGTCTTCTTCTGCCTTTTTCGGCATTCGGAATCGTCTCGTCACGGCATTCGGACGGCGTCAACACCAGTCAGACGCATCAAGAGGTTCCGGAACCAAGAAGGTGTCTGCCGGGCGGCCGCCGATTGAGGACCCGGGTGGGTCTTAATGGGGGCGTCCAGGCCCCTGGACGCCCCCATTCTTTTCTTTTATTTTATTCTTTTCTCAGGGCCCAAAACTAAATAAAAATATATATATTAATGGAGGCGTCCAGGCCCCTGGACGCCTCCATAAAAACAAAAATAAAAAATGTGTAAAATGCCAGTTGGCATAAAAACAAAAAATAAATAAAAATATATATATTAATGGAGGCGTCCAGGCCCCTGGACGCCTCCATAAAAACAAATATAAAAAAATTAAAATGCCAGCCTTGGCATAAAAGACAAAAGAAAAATAAAAATAATATATTTTTGGAGGCGTCCAGGCCCCTGGACGCCTCCATCAACTCTCTCACGGGCGCCGCTCACCGAACGACGGTTTGTCGTGTGTGAAAAAATCCAAATTATAGAGACGTCCAGTCAGCTGGACGCGCCCATTTCTGAATCACGAGGCGCCGCTCACAAAACCACGCGTTGTGCCAAACCGCGTGCGGCCGTCGTCGGTTTTCGGTGGACCTGTTTGAGGCGTCCGGAGCCCTGGACGCCTCCACAAAAGTATTCCAAAAAAATATATAAAAATAGAATAAAATATTAATTCGGCCCTGATGGAGGTGTCCAGGGTCCTGGACGCCTCCACCCTCCGGAGCTCTATAAATAGAGGCCCACCCCCTCAGTTCTGGAGAGCTTCGAAGTGATCCGATAGGCTGCCGGAGCCCAGAGGCTACGGAGTCATTTTCTAACCCGTGGGTTCTTTTGTAGGTGGAGGTTCTGCCGGCTTCTCGGGTGCTCACGCTCGCGAGAGGAAGGTCGTCTTCATCCACCGCGCTTCCACGTCATCCCCACGCTGCCGGAGCTCCGCCGGATTTCACCATCGGCACATCCAATAAGCCAATTCTTTCCTTTTCTTCGTAGTTCTTTTGCATTCATCATCTTGCATCCCCTATCCCCCTTCATAAGGGCGCCTTTTCTTATACACTTCTTACATCCATCATCTCATTTTCCTCCTACTCGAGTCCGAGAGGGGTTTAAAAGATAACACCAACCAGGTGTGTGTCTTGCCATCATTTCGTTATTTTTATCGCAAGGATTTGAATACTACACCTCCATCTTTCTAATCCACTTGTCATTTGTTTGTCGTTGTTTTGCAAGGGTAGCCGAGGAAAGCCCTCTCCGTCGGCCGGCCGGAGGGAGAGGAAGAAGCAACCCGCCATCTCCCGCTCTTGAGGTAGGCGCGATCACTTTCTTATTTTGGGGTCTTTCGGCCCCTGGCGATCACATCTTGTTTTCGAGGCCGCGGCGAGTCACTTCCCCAATGGCCGTTTAAATTTCCGTTCTTATATTCTCTTTATACTCTGTTATATTCTGCTCATATTCTCGAGGCCGCGGCGAGTCACTTCCCCAATGGCCGTTTAAATTCCTGTTCTTATATGCTATATTCTTATCTGTTCGTGTTCTCGAGGCCGCGGCGAGTCACTTCCCCAATGGCCGTTTAAATTCACGTTCTTATACGTTATATTCTTATCTGTTTATGTTCTCGAGGCCGCGGCGAGTCACTTCCCCAATGGCCGTTTAAATTCCCGCTCTTTGTATTCTCTTTATATTCTGTCATCTTATTATTTGCTCATATTCTCGAGGCCGCGACGAGTCACTTCCCCAATGGCCGTTTCAATTCTTGTTATTTAATTTTTGCACCATTCCCGTCCCCCCGAGGCCGCGGCGAGTCACTTCCCGCTATGGCCGTTTAACCCCCATATCTTACTATATCACACTTGTCCCGCTCGCCCCGTCGGAGCAATCTCCCGTGGTGGCCCCTTCTCTCTCTTCTCTTATTTCTGTGTTGCAGCAAACAAACAAACAAAAAAGAGGAGCCCGCGCGCGCTCCGCGTCTTCTCCGCTCTTCCCCGAACCGCGTGACGTCGCTCACAGAGGTCAGCAAAGATTCTCTCCTCTTTCCCATTGCCGGGGTACTTAATGCATTGGTGCAGAGTGGATGGCACCACCCTGTTCTGGTGCAGCCACGGCCGGCCGAGCAGCGCCTTGTAAGAGGTGTTGGAGTTGATCACATGGAACTGGACCTTGGTCGTGAAGCCGCCGAGGGAGAGGTTGAATTCCGTGACCCCCATAGGGACCTCGCACTTCTGGTTGAAGCCAGCGATCTTGACATTCTTGACCTCAATCAGGTGTACATCAAAGTAATATTTCTGGTACACCAAGTAGGGGAGTATATTCACGGCTGCCCCCGGGTCGATCAAGACTCTGTTGATGTGATGCCCATTCAGCTGCCCCTTCATGTAGAGTGGCATGTTGTGACTGCAGGTGGGTAGAAGCATATCCTCTTCTGTGAAAGCCACAGCCACCTCATGTGACATTTCTGCAAGGCAAGCTTTCACATACACTGGCTTCTGAAGTGCGGCAATGACAGCTTGCCGTGTCTCTTCATCTAAAGATAGAATCTCCTAGACGGTAAACCTGGGTGGGATCTTCTTTAGGTGCTTGACTATCCTGTTGCCAGCTCGGACCTCGAGCAACTTCATCTCTTTGGCTCTACTGCGCCTACCCCCCAGTCTGGGCCTGGGTAGCTGGCTCAGCGGGTGCCTCCTCCACCGGGTCGGATGCCGCTTGAGCTTGTGGGGCCTGCTGGGTCACTTCCTTTTCTTGCATGAACTCGGCAAGATTCGGGATGTTATCGGGATCTTCCCTTGGCTGAGGAGGGATTGCCGTAGACGGAGCCGAGGGGCTGCCTAACCCTTTGGTCTGCTGGGACTCGTGGGGGCATGACTATCTTCCCCTCTGAGTTGTAAGAAATTCAATGAATGACGGGGCGCTCTGGCCACTTGGTTCTCCAGGGTAGAGGCCTGATGGAGGGGGGATCTCCATGCCTTGGACCCTAGGCTCGGGGATGTGATATGGTTGTTCTCCCCTAAGCAGGATCTTGTGGTTGGCCTGAGGAGGGCGTCCCCACTTCCTTCCCGACCTAGTAGCATGCTGGGAAGTGGATACTTCAGCCTGATTCACCTCTGATGGCTCGACGGGCGCCTCTTGTTCTTCCTCTCCTAGGGAGAGGGCTGTGTCAAACAATGCTGAGAGGGTGTTACAGGAGAGGACGACACCACTCTTCTTTTTGTTTCTCGGCCTTCTCTTCTTCTTTTTCTTCTTTTCCTCGCCAGCTTGTGGTCGCTCTTCAGGGGGTTCTCCCCATAAAAGAGGTTCTTCTCTCGTCTCGGCTTCTGCTTCTAGAGCTAGTTCTAGTGACTCAAACTCCTCCCAAGGGACATACTCCTTCAGCTCCACAGGCTGGATCTTGGGTTGTTCATAGTCTTCAAGCCCATCAATAATGGCCTGGAGTCTTTCGACCGCAGGGTTGGTTTCCTTGTGCACCCACATCGGGATGTGCTTTTTCTTGTTGTGAGTAGGGCGCCTCATAACTAGCCGGGGGGCTGTGTCATGCCAAACGGGTGTCACCGGTGGTGATGCTGGTCGGGGTGTAACACCCCTTATATGAACCTCCGGAGTGGGCCGGGGGACTTGTCTTCTTCTTCTGTTCTTCGTTGGCGTGGCTTGCCAACCTCCTTGGTCCTGGGCTGGTGCCATCACGAAGGCTTCATACATGGCACTTGTACTAGCCTCCGCCCAATCTTCAGGCAGCTGCTGGTATAAAGACACCATGTTGACAGTGGTGCCAAGGTTCGACATCTCGTGCGGCTGCGGAGGATCTACCTTGTGCTCCCCCATGTCCAGCTCCCCCTTCTTGATCAAGGATTCAATGACATCCTTGAAGATGTAACATTCCTTGATAGTATGCCCGAGCATCTGGTGGTACAGGCAAAATCGAGGATCATCCTTCTTCATCAAGTCACCATGCCTCTTTGGTTCTGGCAATGTGATTTTATTGTACCTGGTGGCCCATTCAAATAGGACCCGTGACTTATCTCGAGGAAAAGAATACAACTTATTCCTCATTTTCTCCCGCAAGGAGGGGCCTTCCCGCCGTTCAGTAGACCTGGGTGGAGGAGGGTTGGATGTCTCTTTGGCTTTCTCTCTTTGCTTCTCGAAAGCTTCGAAGTCCAGTGTGTGAACTTATGGCGGTATTGGTCTTTTCTCAACCTGCCTGGCCCTCTGGCTCGATGCAGTTGGAGCAGAAGAGTATCAAGCAAGGAATGCCTCGATCTCTGCCACTATGTTATTCAGACGGTCAAATGACCTTACCTCAGCACCGATCATCCTCTCAAGGATTTCCTTCTTCATATTCTATTTACAGATCTGCACTACATCCTCCTGATGCAGGGGACATTTGCACCTCATACTGAGGTTCCTCCATCTCTTTATGTAATCGAGTGCCGACTCATCATTTCTCTGTCTCGTGGCGTAAAGCTCTACCACGGTTACCTCCCGCTCAACTATGTAGAATCTTTCCTTGAATTTATTCTGCATATCGGGCCAGTCGGTGATGGATCCGGTGGGCAAGCTCGAGTACCACTCAAAAGTGAGCCCGATAAGTGTCGAGCCGAAGAATTTGAGGAGATAAGCTTCATCCGCCGCTAAGTCCCCCATAACATTCACATAGTAAGCAATGTGCTCCCTGGGAGACCCTTGCCCATTGAATTTCTCAAATTTCGGGGGCTTGGTGATGCCGGCCGGTAGCCTCCTTGCAGCATAGTGTGCCGGGTAAGGTACCCGATATACATCGAATGGCATGTGATCGCCATCCCTCCTTTCTGCCAACTTCATATCTATCATTTGTTCGAGCATCAGTCTGCTCAATGTTGCCGGGTCAACCGGATTTGGGTAGAAATGGGCCGGTTGCGCCAACGGCATTGTTAGTACGGTCGCCTGAGGTGCAATAGTGGACCCTGGAATGGCAAGTTCGGTGGCGGGGCCGGTGTGATATGATGTGGCTGATGTAGGGGTACGCCACCAGTGTAGGTAGGTATTGGGGGAGACACCGTCGCCTGCGGAGAAGCTTCCGAGGCCTGACCGTTGCCCCCAGGGGTCTCAGGCAATGCTTCGGTCTGCCCAGATGTCGAAGGCTGAGCAGCTCTTTCGGTCAATTGCTTCCTTAACAATTCGATCTCCCGCTGATATTGCTGCATCATATGCAATACAGTGGGGTCGTTCATGGAAAGGCTAGGGGTGCCCCCTCTTTCTTCGATCGGTGCCTCTTCGGATGAAGTGGATGGTCCTCCCGCGGTGCCTTCTGTAATAACATTGGCAGCCAAGGCCATTGAAGGTTCCTCATAGTCAGCTTCTCCAGTGTGGACTTGTGTCTTCTCAGTTACCGCTTTCCCTCTTCTGGTAAGAGGTCCTGGCCTTGTAGCAAGCCTGGCTACTTCTTCGGGCTCGGTTGGTAGAGCCCCGTACCGGCCAGATACCCCTGCCATGTTATAGGTATAAACCCTTAGGTCTCTGCCTCTTCTTGTCGTTCTTCTCGACGGCCTACCCGGAAAGACCAGTCTGTCAAAAACCGATCTCCGTGGCTTCACCTCTTCCCTCAGCGGGGACTGATAACGCTCCTCAGAGCAGTTTCTTGACTCGGTGCTGGGCACCGGTCGGGCCTCTTCTTCTTCTAAGGCAGAGGCTACTGCCCCCAATAATCTCTGGCGACCGAGGGGAGTGCTCCCCGGGCCCCGCAAGTAGTTCCTCATGGCTTGCTCCACTCCTTCCCAGTCCTGGTCAGGCGGAGAGGCTGATGATGTTGCCCTATTAACAGCAACGGGTATGTGGGTTGTAGGCTCCGCACGGGCAGCCTGATAGCGACGTCGGTAGTGTCGACGGTGGATGTTCTCCGGTGGTGCAAGTATGGCCAGTGCTGGCTGGCAGATGGGGGCCGATGTCTTGACCCGGTCTCCTTGTTGTGCCCTTGCCAGGCGAAAGCTGCTGGGCCCTGCCCGGGCTGGTGAAGTGAGTCGGGCTGCCTTCGGAACCCACACTTGCTTGGCCTTGGTCGGCCTAAAGGCCGAGAGATGCTGCAGCACTGTGGCCGGAGTTGCGGGTGTCATCTTGCCCTTCATCTTCTCCAGTGGCTGAAAAGAGTTGCGCACTGGTACGGTGGGTACAGCGCGCTCCGGGATCATCTCGGAATGTTGTCCAGTAAGATGCACTCGGACAGTACCGATGACAGCAGACTTGCCGGTGCTGGAGAACCGGCGTCGGGGTGATGTTGTGGCGTGACTCCTCCGGAGCCTCCTCTGGTGAGAGGCCAACCCCTGGCGGGATGGGCCGGCAGTTTGGTGCACGTGGTGCACGTTGCAGCTCAGCGTCCTAGTCGGGACGATCTTGGAAGTCTTGGCCACTGATCGTCCGGCAGCAGCTTTGGCGGTGCCCTGGATGAGAGCGCTGCTTTCAGTCCTGTCAGACGCTTCCACATCCAGCAGGTTCGTGAAGGCTACCCCAAGGAAGTTGGGGAAGCCTACCGCGGGAGGGAAGCTCCCGAAGCTGAGGGGGACGGCCAAGTAGCCGTTCCGAACATGGCTCTCGACGGCCTGTTGACCGAAAGTGAGGGTCATCCTGGTATCCGAAATGCAACCTACATTTGCAAATCAAACAATTAGTATTACAAGAAAGGGGCCGTAGGGCCCTTAGTCCCGGCAAAGAGATGAAGGGTGATTTTCATCCCACCGGGAGTGCCAGACTTGTGGACGCACCCTTTTTTATTAATTAAAGATCTCTTCGTCTGTTTGTTGATTTATTGATTTATTAAGTGCGTGGGCATGCCAGTCATGAAGTGACAATTTGTTCGGGCTTCATGGAAGCCCATGGTGTGCTATATCTGACCCAGACAGACAATTGTGTAGTTCGGGTCGGGACCAAAACCCGCCGCGCCATAAAGGTCAGACGTTATTTACATCCCCTCGGAGAGGGGAACACCCTTGATTAATTGCCGGGAATAAGGGCCCTACGGCCTGCAATTCATGGTAACAAGGCGAGAGCAAAAATCTCGGATCGTGTTTAAACAAACCCGCCTTGGGGTGCAAGTGTTCATAGATGCGTGCATATCGGTCACTGGTGGACCATTTCTTGTTCGGACGAAAGTCCGCATTTGTAGCGTAAGAGACGGTGACAAACCGTACAAATATCTGCCGTGAGTATGGCAAGTTTAATGCAAGTGCGGGATTAGATCCCGGTATATATGTCGGTCACTAACGGACCATTCATTGTTCGGACGAGAGTCCGCATTTGAAGCATCGAAGACAACGACAAAGACATATGGATGTCTGCCGTAGGTATGGCAAGTTTAATGTGGGTGCAGGATTGGATCCCGGTAGGGGTGGGTCAAGCTGATGAACTATCGGCCCAAGATGTGCCCGGATCATGACCATGTCGGGGATTCTGAGGTCCACGTCCGATATCTTGGGGCATCGTTACTTTTCTCTTCACGCACAGTCCGGGGAAGCGAATTATTAAGTGTGAAGCCTGAACCCGCCAACGTGCGCCCTCGCACGCGGATCGACCTGCGCGGTCAGGTCGCGGGGGGTCAAGGGGGCAGCGCTCCTTGCGGGGGTTTCCAGGGGGCGGAGCCCCCGGAACAAAATTTTGATTATAACTGGAGCGATATTGATTATTGGCTTCGTATTCCTTTCATTTGTTTTATCCATTAGCTTCAAGTCTTTTCTCTGTTTGGTTAATTATATTTTTTTGGATGGCACACCAGTTAAGGGGGGGGTAGAGGAGGAAGGGCGCACCGGTTAAAGCAACCCAAGGGAAAGGAGGGGCGCGCCGGCTAAGGGGGGGGCCCAAGAGAGGAGAGGGGCACACCGGTTTAGCCCATGGGGAGGGCGCGCCGGTTTAAAGCCCATGGGGGGGGGTTAAAGATAGGCTGGGGGCGCGCCGGTTTCGGATGTGAGTAAGGGGTGGAGAGGTGTTTTCGTGTGAAGGTTTAATCCGGCGCGAAGGGGGCGCACCGGTTTGGAGCCAAAAGGGGTGAAAAGGTTTTTGAGTGTGGGGCTAAAGCGGCGCGGGGGGGGGGACCCCGCCAGATAAGTGCGCGTCGGATTGGTCTGTTTTGTTCTTTTCATTGGCTTGCGGGTTAGCAGATGGTTAGGCTGTTGTTCACCTAGCGAAAACTGGTGGATTCTAAGGTTTCAAAGTGTTTTATTCATCTGTTAAGATCAACGTTTGGGTGGTTTGTTCAAAGGGGTTCAGGAACTCCAAGGTTCAGTTCACGTTCTCAGGGAACTTAGTTAGTTCTTATTGTTCATATTTCTGGCAAAAATTGGGCAGCATCTCCCCCAGACTGAGGTTTGCTGGGGCGAAATGAGGGATCGTCAAACGGAGTATTCCGGGACGATCCCAAAAGCTCGGAGTGGCCTAACGGCAGTCCGATGTCCCATAGTCGAACGCATAAGCCCCGAGGACTAGCCTTCAAGGGGTTCTAGCAGCTCATGGGCAGTAGCTTCGCGATAGCTCCAGCGGGAGGGATGTTCGCCATGGAAGGCCATGAATATTCATCCCTCACATGGGTTCCCTCGAAGACCATGCCACAGAGACGCAGGCCTCAAAAGGCCCTGGATGAGCAGAAGATGGGGAGAGAAAAAAAGGAGGCTAAATGAAGAACACCGAGCTTGACAAAAGACCCTCTATTTATTCATCCACCAGAAAGGGGGGAAGGCTTAAATACAAGATAGTTCATCCCCGGGTGAAGAGGAAGATACATTGCAGAGGGGAAGAAAGGAGAAACATCGGTGGGGGAGAGGGAATGGAGCACAAGCTCCTCCCCCCTCCGAACTCCCATTCCCTCTCTCACCCTCTCTCTCTCTCTCTCTTTTTCTCTACCTTACAGGCGTGAGTGGATGGAGCCTCTTCTTCTCTTCGGACGTCGGAGATCCCAGCCGAACCGCCTTCTCTCTTTTTCTTCCCTTGATTGAACTTCTTTCAGAGAGAGCCAACCAGCCAGTGTCTCTGCCAGTGGAGTGTTCGTTGTATATATATATCAGTGGAGCTGGGAGGAGGAAACCTCTGAAGCCAACGATAGGTGTCTTCTCTTTCTCCCCAACCGAAGGCAATCGAGTGGCCTGCATACGTGTAGGGCGGTAGAGTAGGGAAGGTGCTCTACAGGGATTGGCCGACGGCGACCGGTGGAGACGGGCGGCCGGTGCGGAGCTCGAAGATTTCCATTCCAGGGAGATTGAGTGGTTCATGCGGTTGCACACTAGTCATGCGCAGGAGACCTGGCCATTTCAGGGAAAACAACGGCGTTCTGTTTGCAGAAAATAGGGGACCGCAGGAAAGATGGGATGGCTTGGGGTTAAACCGACGCGGGGTTGTGCGCGCCAGGTTAGCAACCCAAATGGGACGCGTCGGTTACAGGCCAATGAATTAGATTTCTTCCCGGCTTAGCAGTGATTCGGATGGACGCCTGCCCTCCCGTGTTGCTTTGGTTGTGAGCCTTTGAGTCCCGGTTCAGGACTTTGAGTGATTTTCGGCGCATGCCGTACATGTGTTTGAATTCCCGAGTTTCTTTTGATTTGGCCTTCGGCACCGCCGACTAGGGTGCCGGGGTTGTCTCTTCTACCCGAGGGGCTTCTTTGTTGGGTGGCGGCGCACCGGGTATATATCTGTCTTGCTTGGAGGAGGTACGAAGTTTATTCGGCCTTCCCGTCTTCGACTTGCTCTCGAGATGTCGAGACGTCCGTGCCGCAGGAACGTTCCTTTTCTTCTCTCTTTTTTTTTTGACGTCCACAGCTGGGTACGAACCCTGATATCTCAGCCACATTTCGCCACCTTAGTTCCACCTCTACTCATGGTTCAATATCCCTTATTATTGTGGTAGCAATTATTTGGGAGCTTTGGCGGTCGAGAAACACTGCTATGCATGAGGGCCAGCCCATGTCCGTGCAGAAAATTATTCATGATGTGCTGGCTCACATTCGCTTTCTCATTCCCCTTCTCCCATGCTCATCCTCCACCTTGCCTCGACGTTGTCTTCAGGCGCTACAAAGATGGCTTGTGTCTTCACCCCTTTTTTACCCGGTAAAACCCATCATTGTTAGGTGGGCTCGTCCACCATCTCCTCTCTTCAAACTTAATGTCGATGGGGCCTTCAAGAGGAGTGTTGGTATTGCTAGTGGTGGTGGGGTTCTGCACATTTCCTCAGGTGATTTTCTTTGGGCTTTCGCACGGCGCTATACCTTATTCTCTAGTTGGAGGCGGAAGTGCTGGCCATCCGTGATGGGCTTCGGTTGTGTGAGTTTTATGGCTTGTCCAATTTCCTTCTTAAATCAGATTTAGCCATACTTGTTGGGATTATTCAGAGGACCTTTTCCTGTCCTTGGCATCTTCTCCCCGTTGTTCACGATATTCTGCACCTTGCCAATGTCTTGCAGATCTCGGTGAAGCATACTTTTAGGGAAATCATGTGGCGGATGCTCTGGCCAATTGGGCTTGTACTTTACTTTACTTTGTTGTTTGGACAAACTTGGCCGATCTTCCTCTTATGGTAAGGGGACATTTACAGCATGACAAGCTACAATGTCCTTCCATTCGGTGCTAGTTTGGTCTGATCCGCCCTTTGTTTGTACTGCTATTTCCTTTGTCTTAATAAAATTTCTCACCTTACTGGTTGCTTGGTGGAGAGGGCCCATAGCACTTCTATGAAGTGGTGCGCACTCTCCTAAGTATACCTTTAAGGCCTATTCGTTGCAAAAAAAAATTTAAATAGTAGTCTCATTAGTGCTAAATATTATTAACAAGAAAATACTATTAAATAATACCCTCATTAATGCTGATCATTATTATGAATAAAAATATCTAATATTAACATCATTAATACTAGTCATGATGAAAAAGAAAAGGTATTAAACAAAAGATAAATTATTAGTGCTAAATATTGTTTTATAAATTTATTAAATAATAATCTCATTTGTGCTAATCATCAAAATGTTATATAATAATTTTATTAATGCTAAATATTATTAATAATAAAATTATTAAATAATACTATAATACCCTGGATTCTTCAGATCGGAATCGGAGAGTTTTCGGAGCGCTTTCGTGGGTCCCTGATTGTGTTTTACGATCCACTCGGATTTTTCCCTTGTATAACTTGCGGAATCCCATGGAGAGTGAACCGTTGAGTTTTGAGACTCCGGGATGCTACAAGTGCGTTGTGCTCGTTCCGAGAATCGTGGAGACTATTTCTTCGTATTTTTCTGAGTTTGCGAAATTTCGAGCCAAAAATTGAATTTCACAAATATTTCTATTTTCTTTTCCTTTTAACCCTCACCTCTCTCCTCTCTCTTCTCATGTTCTCACTCTCTCCCTATTCGTTCTCTCTCCTCTCTTCTCCTCTCCCCCGGGCGCGTGACCGTGGCAGAGCTGGACTAGGTGGTGACGACGTGGAGCTAACCTGGGGGGTGATGGCGCGAGAATCGAGACGTTACGTTGGCGCGATCCCATTCGTGGATTCAAAGTCGGCGTGGGTTGTTCGTGTAATAGTTTTCGACGTGATTTGGCCGTTTCGGCACGCGAGATCTTTGGTGGAGGTAGGGAGATGGATACGCTACTCTTTTCCTGCTTCCTCTCGTGATTTGGAGCCGAACGGTGTGAGTTTGAGCGGGTTTTCCTACTTTAAGGGTGAAATCATGTTCGGGGGGGTGTGAGCCGAGTTCGCCGTTCTAGGCGATGCTTTTCACATTAAATGGTAAAATTTGAACCCCTGGCATGTTGGGATTCGTTTCCCTCCGGTTTAACTCTGTTTGGTTGTGATTTGGGGCCGGTATGAGGCCGAATGCTCGCATGACTCGTTTTGGGTTGATTCGTGGGAATCGCCCGTTTTCAGCTGGTTTGGGGTTGGTTT
Organism: Amorphophallus konjac; assembly: GCA_022559845.1. Classification (NCBI taxonomy): domain Eukaryota; kingdom Viridiplantae; phylum Streptophyta; class Magnoliopsida; order Alismatales; family Araceae; genus Amorphophallus; species Amorphophallus konjac. Next base: position 42,427 of record JAHNEJ010002196.1, read on the forward strand.
GATCCCTTCCAGCTTGTGGAAGGTTGATATCGACTCTAGGGATGTTTCCCTGTCCTTTAGGAGCTATTGGGGCATGGAAAGACAGAGTTTTGTAGGTTTCTATGATTTTCAGACCGGAGGATGAGTCGCGGTCCACCAGAAATCACGTTCATCGCTCGGGGGTAGTAGCGGTCTGGTCTGGGCCGCTTTATCCTTTGAAGGTCGGTTGGTAGACGCAGTCGTCTACCAGACCGCGTTAAGAAGACACGGTCGTCTGGAAGACTGCGTTTATGTATAAGCGGTCATTGGTCAACCGCGTTCTGGTTTCTTCAGTCAGTCTATATATGTCGATTTGCAAGTCGCGGTCGTGCGACTGACCGCCTCTCCAAGTAGTGATCAGGAGGAGACCGTCTCTTGCTCGGGTCAAGCGTCTGGGTGAACGCGATCATTTACCAGACCGTGTTTAGATAGTCACGGTCGTTTTAGTGACCGCGTTTTGCCTGGTTCTTTGAGTAGCGGCCATGGGCCGACTGCTACTTGTTCTAGGTGTCTCTTTCCCATTGGTTTGGCTTCTGGTTATGGTGACTTCGACCCCTTGGTTAGCCTATTGTTCTGTGGATATCTTGGACATCCTATGAGGGCTGTGACCATGTTATAGGGTGTCTGGGAGTGCCATTGTACCGAGCAGTGTTTCATGTTGTTTCGTAGGTTATTATGGTTCCTGGTCAACCCGGTTGTGACCCAGCGGTTGACACGTGACCTCGTGAGTGTCTTGGTTATCCTGTGAGGATCGAGATTGTGTTTTGGACGCTTGGAGGTATCGTTGTACCTCAGTTTACGTGTCCATATGGTTTGAGAGCTTCGGTGATCCCTCATGTTTCGTGTTTTGTGTTATGCAGAATTGTGAGTCCGGTGAGAGGCCCGGAGGCCAAGGACTCATCATTATTAATGATATGGATCCAACTATTGTGTGCCGTCTTCCATGTGTTTTACCGTGATCTTGGCTTAGGGACAAGGCTGATTAATGGCGTGTTGCCGTGATGTGCGATGATCTTGACCCGAGTCTTGTGACTTAAGGATCGTTGTGAGCAGGTCTAGTTGGCTGTCCTGAGTCTGGCGATAGTTCTGTGTGCTGCCTTGTGCTTCGTAGTACGTGCGGCAGGTGCGTGCTTACCATGTCCGTACTTCAGTGTTTTGAGTCTCTGTGTCTAGTGACCTTTCACTAGTCGTAGCCTGACGACACTTCTGTGTGTCGGCCCACCTGGGAGTGGTGGCGGGGCAAGTTCCCGGTAGAGACAGTTTGTAGGCTGGTTGTCGTGGGCCCCTTTGTCTAGCCGTTAGAGTCCGACGGGAGGGGGAAACCAGCTAGAGGTCTGGCTCAAGATATTGAGCTTGTGTGTGCACACATGGTCAGGGGCGTTTGGACCAGCGCCGACGGGCGTGACCTTGACTAGTCACTCGTTACTATTGTTCCTTGGTACTTGTTCGGTTTCTCAGTTACCGCGTTCGAGATGAGTGGGAGACGCTTGAGGCGTAGTGGGAGACGTCGGTGGACACATCTGACTTTTCTACTAGTGAGGAGGTGCTTATGTCACATGACACGGGATTCGGGGTCCATGATTTGGGATCCATGATTCTTGACGCGATGACTTGTGGCTTTCGTGACAGGTTTTCATCACTGTTGACGAGACTTGGCAGGTAGTTTGTGTTTGGCTTCACCCGTAGTCAGTGTAGCGTACACGACGGTGAGATTGTCTATGTGTTGGTGCTTTTAGACCGTGTGGTCTTGAGATGGGTTGTTGTCTCGGTAGGCGAGCATGCACGACTGAGATGTCGTGATGTTGTCCTGGCTATGTAGCCAGAGTTTCTTTATATCGGTTTCATGATTCCCGACTGTGAGTCTCGGAATTCATGTTCTTACCGATAGGAGTAGTTTGCGGCTCATCTGTGGTTCCTTCGACTTTCATCGTGGTGGCTGTTACTTCCGTTGTCATTGCTATTCCTGCTCCTGCTATTACTGCTTTGCTTGAGTTGTTAGCATTGTTATTACTGCGTTTGTTTCGTGGTAGGGATCTGCGGGACCATACTTAGCCAGTGAGACGAGGCTCACCCCTGACTTTTCAGGTGTAGTTGTTCTTCCTCGTGCTTGGAGGTGCAGTGCGGTAGTTCTTAGTTGCCAGCTTTGCCAGTGTCAGGCTTCCCCCGACTTGAGAGTACGTTCTATTTCCTTTTGTACTATACTTTGGTTAGACTGGACTCTGCTAGTTTGATTTGCTTAATAGAAAATGTAATTTTATTTCTGCTATTTTAGCAATCCTTATCATAGAAATTTAATTGCTTACTACTTTGTCTAGAAGTTCAATGTACTCTCACACTCCTTTCTATCCCTTCGGAGCTTTCCCGCTCTTGGGAGGCCTCTCAGAATCCAAGTGGTATCGGGTTTACCCGGTATTCGGAGACTGGGTCATCACAAATACTCTCATTAGTGCTAATTATCATTATAAATAAAAATATTAAATGTTAACTTCATTAGTGTTAATTATAATTAAGAAGAAAAAATTATTAAATAGTAACATCATTAGTGCTAAACATTATTCATAGGGAAAAATTATTCAACAATAGTCTCATTAGTGCTAATCATCATTATAAATAAAATATATTAAACATTAATTTGATTAGTGAGGATGGTAAATTTAGCTCGGCCCATGACCGGCCTGTTATAATGAGCCCAATCCAACTTCGGATCTACAGCGCGCCCAAGGGGTGCCCAGCGACCGCAGCCTATTAGGGTATGGCCCACTACGGCTCAGCATCGGATTCGACAGCGTAGAAAAGCTACGGCTCAGCCACAATGACCGCCAGAGAACCCTCCAACTACCGACCGTTACCCCCTACGACGCTGGCCTCGACCCCGTAACGGGCGAGCACGCCCCACGAGCATCGTAAGACTCGCCCAGGGACCAGTCAATGCTGGGGTAACCGCCCTCCAACGGGAAACTCCCGCTACAATCGCAGGAGGCGTTACTCCACTACTTGCGCCCTTCCCTGTTAAGGGATAGGCCTTTTGCTCCAGGACAGCCCCCTATAAAAGGGACATCTATAGAGAAGAGAGGTCACGGTGGATCATTCTGCCAAATTGCTACGCAAGAGAATAGAGCTACTAGCCTTGTTATAGAGATATAGAAGTGACGATAGTCCACACCCAGAGGGAGGATTCCTCCTGCGCGACCTTACCACCCAGCGAGCACTCACCGAGTGAGCATTGGGAGCGGCAAGCACTCATCTGGAGGATCTACATGGCTCCCTGATCTTCTACTACAGCCTCTCTCTCACTCTCTCGCCTACTCTTCTCTACTCTTTATTAATCCGTTGCTAACTTAAGCATCGAAGTGTTGTCCCCTGGGGTAACACCCGGGATTCCTTCTGACAACTTTTGGCTTCTAGTGCTTGCAGGCTTCCACGGGTGCTGGATGATCTTCCCTATTCAATAAATAGAGAAGGTGGTACGTGGCATAGAAACTAGATTTTTGCCTCTACACTTCTTGGCGCCGTCTGTGGGAACGCCGAACGAAAGGCCATGGCACCCCGTGGGAGTCTCCGCAACGCCAGCAACCGGGGTCGCGGATCTCATCAGGGACCCAACTCTCGCCATGGATCGTAGGATGCATCCTCTGCCCACCCACAGTAAGAAGTCACACCGAGCGACCTTGAGGAAACCTGCCAGCAGATCCAAGCCATGACCGGATTATGTCAGGAACTCCTAAGCCGGCCTGCGGACCCCCAGAACGTCCCGCCAGAACGGCGGCAGAACGAGAGGGTCCGGACCGGGGAGAATTCCTGCCAAGTACAGGAAGCCTACCATGCCTCTGTCGCCAGGACCCGACGATCGCGTAGCTCGCCTGCACCAAAGGTGCGTAGCCCATTGCACTCCAACCCAGAGATGGATCACCGGCTCCAGTGCATCGACGAGATAGAGAACAAAGTTCGTTACTTGGATGATGTCCTCCTAGCCGCCAAGAACCGTGGTCTTATCGACGACGACCTGGACTTTCATGCTCCCTTCTCCAAGGAGATCATGGAAGCCCCCATCCCGCCAAAGCTCCAATTTCCGTCGTTCACCTCCTACGACGGCACCACCGACCAAGCCGACCTGATGTGACACACCCTTGGACCAAAATGAACAAGCACAATTTGCAATTCAAACGGACCGATAATGGCGACCGCTCACCCGATGCTCACCCAAGACCCGAGGTAGCTTGGAAATGCCAAGGAGAGGTTGTGAGGGCTGGGTCCTTGCTGGTAGAGGGCCAGCAAGGCCTAGGTTAATTCCCAATGGTAATGGCAGCCCAATTCAAGGGAGCCGACGAGGTGCCAAGGCACGGGTTACACTCCTCACCCCACGGTGATCTCTTGAAGCAAGGAGCTCAAGGATCGGGCTCTCACTCTCACGGCCAGCGGAGTTTATGAACTAATATTAGAAAGAACAAGCACTAAATGGAGCTAGGAGTGGAGCACTTACTCGACCGGTTTGAAGAAACCGGTCCCGCTCGGAGACGTGGGCTAGCGGGGAAGCGTGGGTTCCCCACACGCCGCGCCGGGGTAGCTTGACCTGCTCAAATTGTTACAACACTACACCCCATGCAAGGGGGGGGGATCTAGGGGTGGGGGTCAACTGATATTACATCCAAAACTACCTCCACACAGGGAGGGGCCTTCAGCCGGCCAAGCGGGGAGGGGTGACACCGAACTAGCGATCAACAAGGAAGCCGACGTCGGTTCTGTCCGCTGTCTGTGCTTCAGGACTGACTGATGGTTATCACGATGCTGTGGCCACTCCAGAATTTTTCCGATGACGAGACCACTTGGAGATCCTTCGTAGCTGGATCGGGATGATGCTTGAATTTTTTTTATTTCTTTGGGCACCGCTGCTAGTCGGGGTAGGGGCTTGAACAGGGTGGCAGACCCTCAGTTCTGACAGCTTCAGGTTTCCAACAGCATGAAGAAGAGGATGCCACGACCGCTCCCGAACTCAGAATCAGGTGCCACTAGAGCCGTTAAAACCATTGACGGGTCCTCTTCGAAGAAAAAAAACTGGCGGGGAAGCCAAACGTTGTCGGAGAAGACCAGTGGGCTCTGAACTCTGATGAGAGGTCGGTGCAGACTGTGGGGAAGTAGAACCGTGCACCCGGGGGAGAAAATGGATAACTCCTAGTTCCAGACGCCAAACTGAGCTCTACTTTTTGGAGAAGAAAGAAGACTCGTAGTAGAAGCTTTTTTAAGAAGAACACTCGATCAGATTCCAAGCAGGATCGTCGCAGTCGGGCTTCCACTCCGGATCTGGTCTCCTGCCAGGGAGGCTTTGCGCAGTCGGGGAAGAATGACTCCCCTGGGTGATCACGAATTCAGAACGGGATGGGACCACCGCCGTTGCGAAGAAGACTGGGAGACGCTTCAAACAATGGCTCTTGATCCTTCAGGAACGTCCGGAGGAAACCGTGGTCGCCTCTGCAAGCTTCTACTCTTCTGCAGATCTGCAACTGGGAACTATAGGTTGAAGATGATGGGGGGGAATGGGGTATATGGGAGGGGAAATGGGGGTGGATGAGTGTGGGGAAAGCCCGGGCTGTGAGGGGGTCTAGGAGGGGGTGTTCCAAGGTGGGGGAAGGGAAGAATGGGGTCTGGAAGGGGGTCTAACAGGTGGTGGGAGGAGGAGCTACGAATTTGGGAAGGTGGGTGAGAGGGAAAGGGTATTTGAAAATGGGTTTAAGGGTGGGATTAAATTTTGGTCTTGGGGGATGGGAAGAGGTGTGTGGGGAAGGTAAAAGGGGGCTTGGGGAGTGGGAATTCTCCCTTGGGAGATGAGAGGGTGCTTGGGGAAGGGGAGTGGGTGGTTGGTGGTTGGAGGGTGGAGTGGGGAGTGGTGGAATCTCCCTTGGGGCTGGGGTAGAGTTAAGGTGGGTTGGTGGGGAGTTGGGGATGAGTTATTGGAGGGGGGGAAGAGAGAGAAAGGTGGTTGGGAGGGGAGGAGAGAGAAAGGGGCGCAGGTTTTAGAGAGAGAAAGTGGAGGAGAGAGAAAATGACTTATTAGAGAGAGAGGGGGGGATAGGTGGGAATCACTCCCAAGGGTTTCTCACCCAACTAATGGAATCTCTCCAATAGGAAATTTGAACTCTCAAATGGTAATTTTCATTCATTCATTCATTAACTCAAATGGAGGAAATGGGGTCCTATATATAGGCAACCCACATTTCTACAAAAGTCCTTGACTCTTACTACAATGACCAAAGACTAAGGGGGTAGGGGCGCCCCTGGGCCTAGCCCAAAGAATTGGGCCCAATAACCATTCTAAACAATCTAATGACACTTAACCTAGGTAAATGACTCATTAACCTAGGTACAATACTCAAATAAAAGAGAAAATACATCAAATGACTCAAATAAAAATTACATAGGACTCAAATTAAATAACTAGACCATGCCGGATGCAACCGGGGCGAGGAGACGAGTTGTGAACGTGGGCATGGGAGGTGATGTCCCCATCATACTCCCGGGGTGCGGAGAACTCGACTCCGTCGAGTAAGTGTCCTTCCCTCCTCGGAGGGTGTAGAAGTGGTACTGCCCTCAAGTCATCCGAACGAGACCGATCCATCCACCTGCCGAGATAGCGCTCGTATACCTTGCTCCTAGTGGTAGTGACATGTTCATCCAATATTCGTTCAATGCGCTCACGCTGGGCTCTCTTGGCTGGTGGTCTCTCCTCACGGGTGGGTGCTCTCTCAACGGAGGGAATAGGCTCAATATCCTCACTGGGTACCACCGTGGGTCCCTTATATGGCACTAGGTCGACTACATTGAATGTGGGACTCACTCCATACTCCTCAGGGAGATCTAACTCATAGGCATTAGCGCCAATGCGCCTCAGGACCTGGAAGGGACCAGCCCCACGTAGCCTCAATTTGGAGATGACTCCCGGGGAGAGCCTCTCCTTCCTCACCATCACAAAGTCACCCACGTGGAATTCTTGGTGACGCCGAAGGGAGTCAGCCTGCCTCTTATAGATCTCATTTTCCTTGCTAATGTGCTTGGGAAGGTTTTCATGCAATTTTGTGAATGTTGACAGTCTAGGGGTGATAGGTGGACCTGGGCAACCAAAAGTAGACCTATCATGTAATGATGCAGTGTAGACTTTGGTCAGCCTAGGTGGGTCGGGGCACCCGTAGGTGGCCCTATCATGCAAAGTGGTGATAAATATCGGGGGACTTGGACATCCGTAGATGCCTTTGACATGCTTAAGACCCATGATGAATGAAGGTGGACCATTACATCCGAACATGGACCACTCATACTTTCTACTTGACATGTGGGTGATATGAATGAATGGACCCAACATAGTGTTCATGCCAAGTGGTGTGTTGCGCCAAGATTTATGCATTGTTGTGCCAAAGAGGTATCCTATGTGTGGGCTTTTGGACTTCCATTGGAATGGGTCAAAGGGGTCTAGGAAGGTAGATATCATGAAGTGGGGTACTTCCTCGATCCCTAGGTGTATATCGCCCAAAGTCATGGCTCTCATGGTGTAACCTGGGTCATGGATGAGGTGGGTTTGGCCCAATATGGTGGGTGAGGGTAGGAAAGGGTGGGTGGTGGGTAAGATGGTTGGGCCACATGGGTATAGGAAGGGGTCAAAGGGATCGTGGAAATGGTTACCTAGAGATAGGAACTCCACATCCTCAAAGCCCCAAAAATATGGGTCATCCTCCTCCAAGATAATTGGGCCATGGTCGTTAGTGGGTTGGGCGACCAAAGCACTTGGGATCTCAATGGTAGGGGAGTGGACCGAGATGGGTTCTTCACCATAGGGAGAAGGAAAAGAAGGTCGCTAGTGTAGCAACCAATGGTGCAGACCGAGGTGATAGACCCATCACAAGGGTGGATGAGACTAAGGTTTGTTGGGTGGGCCGTCCCTAAGGTCAACAAGCAAGTCAGCTCTAACTGCCATTCTAGGCCTTTAAGGAGGTCATCAAAACCCTCTACTTCGTAGTAGGATTGGATTGTTGTGTGAGGAGTGTGGATGGGCACTAGATGGTGATCTTGCTTCATGGGTAGATAGGTATGGGTCATGATTTCTCTAATCAAGCTCTCCCTTAGCCACCTAACAAGGGACTCTTCTAAGATGAATTCGGCCTTATCTAGAGGGGGTGGTGTAGGGTGAAGATCCTCGTGCGAGGCTTCCTCTTCAATTGGAACATGGGTGCTCTCCATGGAGGGGATAGGTTCCCGAGGGGTATTTGTCTTCATGTGGCAAAGCGGGTGGACTACTTCTTCCAAAGCTAATGGAGTGGGAAGGTTCTTTGATGGTGGGGTGATGATGGCCGGAGTATGGTGCACCCGGGGTGGTGAACAAGGGCGGGATTCCCGCGGGTGGGAGAATACAAGGTTGTTGAATTTAAAGGTTCCCGAAAGGTGTGGCGGATGCACTAGGCAAGTCCGACGTGTTGGGTCGATGTCGGCATTCCTTTCATCTAACCATTTCTTACCTAGGATTATACATGGACCCGCCAATGTTCCCTTTTGACACCAAGCCCCATCCAAATACTTAGTCTTCCCGAACCATTTATGGAATTCAATAAAGACTTGGTCTCCATTGGGCATAATTTGTCTGGTCCTACAAAGAGAGGTAATGATATCGGGGGATACCCAATTTTCAGATTCTAGGTCAATGAAATCAATTTCTACGGGCTCTCCATTAGGTAAGCATGCATGGGATATGATTGGGAGAGGGGCCATGTGACCCAAGACTCAATGTTAACAATGAGGGGTTGACAATGCACGGTTTGGACAAGAATGCAAGCATGCCCTAGGACTTGACTTGTAGAGACAAGTCAATAACTTGCTCTGATACCAATTGATGTGACACACCCTTGGACCAAAATGAACAAGCACAATTTGCAATTCAAACGGACCGATAATGGCGACCGCTCACCCGATGCTCACCCAAGACCCGAGGTAGCTTGGAAATGCCAAGGAGAGGTTGTGAGGGCTGGGCCCTTGCTGGTAGAGGGCCAGCAAGGCCTAGGTTAATTCCCAAGGGTAATGGCAGCCCAATTCAAGGGAGCCGACGAGGTGCCAAGGCACGGGTTACACTCCTCACCCCACGGTGATCTCTTGAAGCAAGGAGCTCAAGGATCGGGCTCTCACTCTCACGGCCAGCGGAGTTTATGAACTAATATTAGAAAGAACAAGCACTAAATGGAGCTAGGAGTGGAGCACTTACTCGACCGGTTTGAAGAAACCGGTCCCGCTCGGAGACGTGGGCGAGCGGGGAAGCGTGGGTTCCCCACACGCCGCGCCGGGGTAGCTTGACCTGCTCAAATTGTTACAACACTACACCCCATGCAAGGGGGGGGATCTAGGGGTGGGGGTCAACTGATATTACATCCAAAACTACCTCCACACAGGGAGGGGCCTTCAGCCGGCCAAGCGGGGAGGGGTGACACCGAACTAGCGATCAACAAGGAAGCTGACGTCGGTTCTGTCCGCTGTCTGTGCTTCAGGACTGACTGATGGTTATCACGATGCTGTGGCCACTCCAGAATTTTTCCGATGACGAGACCACTTGGAGATTCTTCGTAGCTGGATCGGGATGATGCTTGAATTTTTTGATTTCTTTGGGCACCGCTGCTGGTCGGGGTAGGGGCTTGAACAGGGTGGCAGACCCTCTGTTCTGACAGCTTCAGGTTTCCAACAGCAAGAAGAAGAGGATGCCACGACCGCTCCCGAACTCATAATCAGGTGCCGCTGGAGCCGTTGGAACCGTTGACGGGTCCTCTTCGAAGAAAAACTGGCGGGGAAGCCAAACATTGTCAGAGAAGACCAGTGGGCTCTGAACTCTGATGAGAGGTCGGTGCAGACTGTGGGGAAGCAGAACCGCGCACCCGGGGGAGAAAATTGATAACTCCTGGTTCCGGATGCCAAACTGAGCTCTGCTTTTTGGAGAAGAAAGAAGACTCGTAGTAGAAGCTTTTTGAAGAAGAACTCTTGATCAGATTCCAAGCAGGATCATCGCAATCGGGCTTCCACTCCGGATCTGGTCTCCTGCCAGGGAGGCTTTGCGCAGTCGGGGAAGAATGACTCCCCTGGGCGATCACGAACTCAGAACGGGATGGGACCACCGCCGTTGTGAAGAGGACTGGGAGACGCTTCCAACGATGGCTCTTGATCCTTCAGAAACATCCGGAGGAAACCGTGGTCGCCTCTGCAAGCTGCTACTCTTCTGCAGATCTGCAACTGGGAACTATAGGTTGAAGATGACGGGGGGGAATGGGGTATATGGGAGGGGAAATGGGGGTGGATGAGTGTGGGGAAAGCCCGGGCTGTGAGGGGGTCTAGGAGGGGGTGTTCCAAGGTGGGGGAAGGGAAGAATGGGGTCTGGAAGGGGGTCTAACAGGTGGTGGGAGGAGGAGCTACGAATTTGGGAAGGTGGGTGAGAGGGAAAGGGTATTTGAAAATGGGTTTAAGGGTGGGATTAAATTTTGGTCTTGGGGGATGGGAAGAGGTGTGTGGGGAAGGTAAAAGGGGGCTTGGGGAGTGGGAATTCTCCCTTGGGAGATGAGAGGGTGCTTGGGGAAGGGGAGTGGGTGGTTGGTGGTTGGAGGGTGGAGTGGGGAGTGGTGGAATCTCCCTTGGGGCTGGGGTGGAGTTAAGGTGGGTTGGTGGGGAGTTGGGGATGAGTTATTGGAGGGGGGAAGAGAGAGAAAGGTGGTTGGGAGGGGAGGAGAGAGAAAGGGGCGCAGGTTTTAGAGAGAGAAAGTGGAGGAGAGAGAAAATGACTTATTAGAGAGAGAGAGGTAGAGAGAGAGGGGGGATAGGTGGGAATCACTCCCAAGGGTTTCTCACCCAACTAATGGAATCTCTCCAATAGGAAATTTGAACTCTCAAATGGAAATTTTCATTCATTCATTCATTAACTCAAATGGAGGAAATGGGGTCCTATATATAGGCAACCCACATTTCTACAAAAGTCCTTGACTCTTAATACAATGACCAAAGACCAAGGGGGTAGGGGCGCCCCTGGGCCTAGCCCAAAGAATTGGGCCCAATAACCATTCTAAACAATCTAATGACACTTAACCTAGGTAAATGACTCATTAACCTAGGTACAAGACTCAAATAAAAGGGAAAATACATCAAATGACTCAAATAAAAATTACCTAGGACTCAAATTAAATAACTAGACCATGCCGGATGCAACCGGGGCGAGGAGACGAGCTGTGAACGTGGGCATGGGAGGTGATGTCCCCATCACGACCACATGCACAGTTTCGAGTCCCACCTGGTCTTTCACTGGGCCTCGGATACTATGAAATGCCTGGCGTTCGTTACGACTCTTCTGGAGAATGCCCGGGCCTGGTTCGAATCTCTACCGGCCGGGACCATTTCCTCCTTCTAGCAGCTCAAGAAGTTGTTTAAGGAGAACTTCATTGGCTGCCGAAAGGTGGCTAAATCGGCGGTGACCATGCTTGCTCTCAGGCAGGGAAAATAAGATACGCCATGGGACTTCGTCTCACGCTTTCGTACGGAGGCGCTCCGGATCCCACATCTCGACGTCAGCATCGCCACTACCCCACTCACCCAGGGACGCGGGACCACATCCTCCGATGCACGCTCGGAGTCGAAGCCCCGACGACCCTCACTAATCTCCTCGCCTTGGCGCAGAAGCATGCGCGTTGTGAGGAGAACACTGTGGCCCTGGGCCGCCCGGTCGGAACTGATCGGTCTGACCATAAAAGATCTGTAGACTCTCCACGAGAAGGGCGGAATAAGCGGGAGCAATGCGACCGAGACCGCTGCGACCACCCAGAAAAGGAAAGGGGCAATTATCGCGACTACACGCCCCTGACAGCTCCTCCTGACCAGATCCTGATGGAGATCCGCGAAGAGCCGTTTCTCAAATGGCCTCCCCAGATGAAGTCGGATCCGAACTCGAGGAGTAAGAAGAAGTACTGTAGTTACCACTGCGACCACAGCCATGATACCACTGAGTGCATCAACCTAAAGGACACAATCGAGGACCTCGTTCGTAGAGGGCTCCTCGATAGGTTCCTCGCTAAGGCCACGGAGAGGCGACAATGAACACCTCCGCCCCTCGACAACCGACCCAACGGGAAGGAGATTATGGTGATCTGTGGGGGGCGGCCGCAGGCGGAGACAGCGCGAGTAGGCGACAATGGTACGCATCGGCCATCAACAACGGGGAACGAGGTGACGACACCTGATAGGGAACCGCCGCCCCGGGACACCAAAAAGATCCCATTGTCTTCTCGGATGATGACCTAGACGGTATAACCACTCCCCATTCCGATGCTTTGGTGGTCTCAGCCACCATCAACCATGTACCATGCGCCGCATCTTAGTAGATAATGGAAGCGGTCCTGATGTTATTGCATACGATTGCCTTGTGCTTATGGGTGTGGATTTGTCTAGACTCACACCGTTGAACACACTGTTGTATGGGTTCTCTGGCACTATGATCCGCCTAGAAGGACGCATATCACTCCCGATCACATTCGGGACCGCGCTGAAAGATGTAACCTTCCTTGCAGACTTCATAGTCGTCCCCGTGGTGACCGGGTACGATGCCATCATCGGGCGAGGGATCCTTGGCACTCTTCGCGGCATCCCCTCCTCTTATCACCAGAAGCTCAAGTTTCCTACTCCTCGAGGAGTGGGAGAAGCCCGAGGGGATCAGAGGAAGTCCAGAAGGTGCTATCTCATCTCAACGCGGGATCGACAACCCGAGGAGACATCGCCCGAGAAGAAGGCAAGAATCGAAGATCCAGGCCTGAGTGCAAACACTCCGGCAGAAGACTTATACCTCATCTAAGTGGGAGAAGATCTGAGCAGAACGCTAAGGATCGGGGCTACACTATCCGAGCATGATAAAGAGGCCTACATAAGCTTCCTCATAGCCAACCAGGACGTGTTCGCTTGGTCCGAGGACGATCTCCCCAGAATCCCACCAGAGGTCATTACGCACCAACTTAGGTTGGATTCAACATGTCGCCCGGTCCAGCAACACCGAAGGCGTTGTAACCCCGAGCGATAGACCATCATCAGGGAACAAGTGAGAAGCTGCGCTCAAGGCTACTCAGACCCACCCGGTACCCAGACTAGGTGGCAAATGTGGTCCTGGTTCCCAAGAGCAATGGGAAGTGGCGGATGTGTGTAGACTACACCAACCTCAACAAAGCTACACCTAAAGATAGCTTCCCCATGCCACGAATCGACCAACTGGTCAACGCTACGGCTGGGCATGAGATGTTGAGCTTTCTAGACGCCTACTCTGGGTACCACCAAATCAGAATGCACGAGCCCGACCAAGATAAGACAACGTTCGTCACCGACCACGGCTTGTATTACTATACCCGCATGCCATTCGGATTGAAGAACGCAGGAGCCACTTATCAGTGCCTCGTCAACCATATGTTTGACTCACAGATCGGCCGCAACATGGAGGTCTACATCGATGACATTCTCGTGAAGAGCCTCCAAGCTACCGAGCACTTGGGAGACTTGGCGGAGACCTTTGCGACACTCAGGAGGTACAATATGAAACTCAACCCAAATAAATGTGCATTCGGGGTAAAATCAGGGAAGCTCTTCGGGTTCCTCATCACCCACCGAGGGATAGAGGCCAACCCTGACCAGATCCGAGTAGTGCTAGAGATGAAGCGACCAGGACGAGTGAGGGACGTGCAGTGTCCCACCGGACGCGTCGCCGCCTTGACTCGGTTCCTGTCTCGAGCAGTCGAAAGGTGTCTCCCTTTCTTCTGACTCATCAAGCAAGCCAACAAAGCTCCCGAAAAGAAAGGGCAGATCGACTGGGACCAGGAGTGCGAGCAAGCATTCGAAGAATTAAAGCGCTATCTGGCGACCCCTCCGGTACTCTCCAAGCCGCAAAAGGGAGAACAGCTGCTCCTATACCTGTCAGTGACGCCGAGCACAATGAGCGTCGTGCTCGCCCGAGAGGAAGCCAGCGTCATGAAGCCCGTCTACTACGTCAGTCGGGTGCTACAAGGGCCGGAACTCTGGTACTCACTGACTGAAAAGTTCGCCTTAGCCCTGATCACGGCCGCCCGCAAGCTGCGACCGTATTTTCTGGCTCACCCAATCGTCGTCCTCACCGACTGATGGGAATCAACATCGGACACTAACATTTTATTTTTACATTTGTATCCTTTTGTTTGCATTTATATCCTAGGATTAATTGGTTTGCAATTGTAAGGCATTATAAGCCAATTTGTTAGTCCTTAGGAATCTTTAGGTTTCTACGTAAAATGCCAGTAGGTCCAGCAGGGTCCCCCACCCTCTTTCCCATTGGTCCACCTAGGATCATGGGCCATGTGGGGCTGGTTCAAAGTCCAAGATTGGACTTGGACTAAGGAGACAAGATGGAAGAAAATTCCAATTTTACCTCCCATTTTCAAAGGGGCGCCCCCCCCCTTTAATATTGTTTATTCATTGTTGTATTTTTTTTATTTTGGTCATTTGACCACATGGGGGTTAATTATCCTATCCCTTATTTACCCCTCCCTAACCCTAGATCTAGGGATAGTTTAGGTCTTTTGTACATTTCTATATAATCCATGTATTTTTCATTTTGTGGGAATTAATGAAGAAGAAAATCAAGAATTATTCTTGGCCTAAGGGAGCTCCTCTCTCCTCTCCCCTTGCAACTGGATTGCTATATGCTTAGGGTGGATTCCCTAGAAAACTTGGTGGATTCCAAGTTGTATCTCCCCTCTGAGTGTGAAGCCCCGCCGCCGCCGCCATCGAGCCGCCATCGCACCACCACCGCCTCGCCGTCGCAGATCTATCCATTGTTGGACAGAGATCTAAAGCCTGATTTTTAGCTCCCCATCAAGAGATCAGATCGTGCTGAAAATTGGAGGGTGAGTTCCCCACGTTCCCTCCAGCCTCCACAAAAAAATTCACATTTTCCTCCCTTGTTTACCTTCATTTACCATTTATTCCCCCCGATCTACAGATTCTGTCTCTGTGCAGAGTTGTGTTCCAGTAGCCCAACTCTTCTTCGTTTTGACCCCCTTCCCTAATTTAGATCGATCTGAAATTTGGACTGTGTTTTCTGTCCACCAAAACCCATTTCCCCAAATTTTTCCACGATTTTAGGAGTTCATTTACCTCTCATAAAAATCTCTGTGAAAACCAGTTTCTATTCTGTCCTGTGTAGTTCAGATCTGACCCCTCTCCACCATATAATTCATTTCCCCTCTCAAACCACCTCATAAAAATACATAAAAATTATTATCGTGTTCCTTACTTCCCCCTCTATCTCCCATAAAAATCCCAACTCCCATATCCATAGTTTGAGCCTCGGTCAAACCAAGTTCTCAGGCAGATCCCAATCTGCCCAGTCTGTTCTGAGCCAGAGAAGTCCGCCTATTCTAAATTCAGCCTCGGCAAATACAGAGACAAGAAAATTCCTGTAATAACATGTGGTTGAAGATCTCTAAGCTAGCTTCGCAACGGCGCTAGTTTCGCATCGATCCGACATCGGAGTTGGTCGCAGCAAGTGTTTTTGCCGAATCGCGCAGTGTTGAAACTGCAACACAGGCCCGTGGACAACAAGCCACAACGATCCCCAGTCGGGCCGCCTCGCCTTCCACAAGGCGAACCAGCGTGTCCCCCTCCTAGGGATCGTCCCTCCAGGAGTCCCCACCGCAGTGGTACCACTCCCAGCCCAATCGGCCCGCCGACCAAGACGTGGACCCCACAATTGTTGACGCGTGCCACCACCGGAGCTGCCCAAATCGCTGCCCGTCAACCCGAACCCGTTACTCCCGGGTCCACGTGTTACCCTTTACCTCCCTGCATAGAGTGGATAGTAATATTCATTATTGTAATTTAATTATTTACTGTACCGAGAGTACGAAGTTCGGCCAGGGTCGTCTTCCCCACGCCCGGAGCGTGGAGGTACCCTCGCCACCCTCCTTATTTGGCATTTTGCTTATTTCGTATATCTTCATATGACGCTGCTAGAGTGATAGGATAACTAGCTCGTCAAATTTTTATCACCGCTACGAGAGTGAGTGAGTGTGACCCGTCCCATGACTCAATCCGAGTACGCGGAAAAGCCGATACCCGAGACTCATTGCTGGTTTCTCAACCGCGCAGATCCACGCGTTTCCCTCGCTTAGGGACGTGTGCAAGCTAGAGTCCCAGGTTCGCGTCCCATCCCGCATCACCAACCAACCCCTACGAAAGGTCCTCCAGAACCTTGACGCCTCAGGGAGGTTGGTCAAGTGGGTGATCGACCTGGGGGAGTTCGATATCAAGTTCCATCTGAGGACTGCGATCAAGGCTCGGGCCATCGTCGACTTCGTCGTCGAATGCACGATACCTGCAGAAGACCCGCCCGAGCAGTCCTCAGGACCAACATTGGAGCTGTATGTCGATGGATCGTCCTGCGCAGCTGGTAGCGGAGCAGGACTGGTCCTACTATCGCTAGAATGGATGGAGCTTCAGTACGCCCTTCGCTTCAACTTTCCAACCATAAATAACGTGGCCGAATATGAGGCACTACTCTCAGGGCTACGAATGACCAAGCACCTGGGGGCGACCAGCGTGAGGGCGTACAGCGACTCCATTCTCATCGCTAGCCAAGTTCAAGGAGAATTCAAGGCACGCGAAGCATCCATGATCAAGTATCCGGAGAAGGCCAAGGCCGCAGTAAAGGAATTCTCCCACTTCGAGGTGGTCCACATCCCTAAGGAAGAAAACGTCCGAGCTGACGCCATGTCTTGCTTGGCGTCCGCCACCACAATTTCCAACTCAAGATCAATCTTGGTAGAAGAGCTAGCAGCGCCGAGCATAGAAGAACCAACACCCCAGGTAAACGCCATCGACTATGAGCCTTCCTGGATGGATCCCCTCTTGGATTTTCTCCTGCGCCAGCAAGTCCCAGGCGATCGCGCCGAAGCCCGCCGCACGCGAGCACGAGCGGCCCACTTCACAGTGGTTAATGGTCGACTATACCGCCGATCCCTCTCAGCTCTGTAGATTATGGAAGATCCACTTTTAAGAAAAATATTTTTATATCATGAAGGAGAATAATGAAAAGGAGTAAAGGAGCACGTGGTGCTAATAAGGAGTGTGATCGCCAGAGGGGTTATCTCAAAAATAAAGGAAATTGATCGTGAATACCTGGTGAAAATAGGGATGCGGGATGGATGTAGATTCCTTCCTCCTCCTTCTATCGGCCGGCCGATGAAGGGGGTTTTCCTCTTGATTACCCTTAATCAAAGAACAAACAATCAAAAGAAGAGGGGATCAGCCAAACGTGTGTGTAGTATCAATCCAAGGAAATAATATGATGATGAAAGAGGAGCATAAAGTGTGCACCTTTTGTTTATTTTTTTTAAAACCCCTAGAGAATTAGGGAAAGGGAAAGAGATGCAATACTAATGCAAAGGAAGAATATAGTGATCGATGATGAGATGATGAAGACAAACGGGAGAAAGAAAGCCCCTGATGTTCCTGTAAACAGTAAAGGGGAAACCACTTTGATGCTTCGGTTGCGGCAGCAGGAGGAAGGAGATGACCGTAGGGAGAGCAGAAAACTTCACAAAGAAGGAGAGAAACTATGGTTTTCTCCTCTCTACACAAGTAATGCCAACGAATCAATAGTTCTGCTAATTCTAACTCTCTGCTTTGCTTGCTCTGCTTCTCTTTTTTCCTCTCAACTCCTCCTACCTGCATCCAACCTTTTGCGAGCTCAACCCAGGGGACTTTTATAGGGTGCAAAACCGTATTCTAATGGGATAAGAACAAGCAATGATCATTAACGGCAAGGACTCTAGTTCCCCAATCGAGCAAGGTGATTAATCAAGGCAGGGAACTCTCCAAGAAAGGTGTGTTCAAACCGGACACGGAAGGCTGAGAGACGACCCCCAGAAGGGCGTCAATTAAAATTGACGACCTGCCCTAAGGCGTTAATTCAAAACACGACTGGGACAAAGGCGTCAACTCCTGGATTCAATTTTAGTAATAAAAACTTTCTTTTTCTGAAAATTGTGAAGAGACGCCTGAAGAATAGGCGTTAATTGAAAACACGCCCTAAGGAAGGACGTTAATTCTTGATTTTTCAATCGTGGTGGGACTCGTAAAATACCAGAAATTGACGCCCTTAACACCAGCCGTCCTTTCTTGCGAACACGCCCCAGATTAGGTCGCTATTTAAATCACGCCCCTCTTCAAGTCATTAATTACAAAAAAATGCAAGAAACATCATAAAAACCCACACAAAAGAGAAAAACTTTATATTATAGAAATATTGAAGTTCACTTTGGGGCGTTAACATAGTGACATGAGATTTGATCAACATAGTATCAATTTTGGCGTGTCTACAGCTGCCCCGCCTTGGCGTCTGCTTTGCAAGGGAGTGAGACAGAATGAAGCGAAAGTGTAATGAAGTGGAATGAAGTGGAGCGAACTGATAAGTAGATGCCAAGGTGTGATGTGACACGCCTCAGATACGAAGCATTAGAAATCCTTCCAAGATTCTGAGTGAAACAACTCTAGGTGATTCTAAGAAAACATCGATTGCTGGATAAAGGAGACTAAACTAAGAACATAAAATGTGCGCGTGGGCACGACAGGGAGGCACCATTGGAGAGCGGTTACCAGCCAACGTGGACGTGCTACAACCAAGGTGGATTTGCAGAAAAATAAAGGGAATTGAGATGAAGACCCAGCAACGGGACAATTTTCGAAGAACTAGCCTGAGCGGCTTCAGAGAGACTAAAGTACTCAATTTGGAGTGGAATATCTCATGTCAACTCAAATGAGAGCGAGTGACCTTCATTATTGCCATAATATGAAGATTTTCAGCACGAAGCTCAAAGTCCTACATGATGCATGCTGGGCTAAAAGGAAAAGATAAAACAAACTAAAAATAGAAAATAATCAAGGATAATATTGTTAAGCCATCTAGATTTGGTCAAGAATCCAGATCTCTGAGCTGACACTAAGCCGAAGCCTGTTTGTCCGCGCATCAACTCAGAAAGTGGAACCATCGTCCCAAACTTTTAACGACTCCACGGCCTATCCGTGTGATCAAGATTCTCCTGGAACTATCACTATTTTTGATGAAGGGGAACTCAAATTCCAGGTTCATCAGAACCACAAGGTCCTTGATATGCTATAATAGCGTAGATATCATATAGTAACAATGCTTACAGGAAAGAAATACAAGAATGGGATGATGATGCTCTCATGAGTGATCCAAGCGCCTCGAAACATGCACTCCTCTGCACTGTTTGCAGACTACACAGTTACAGGCGGCTCATACCCGGGCTTCCCTAGCTGGGGCGGAGTTGGCGATCCGTGAGCAGCGGATCGCGGAGCTGGAGAGTGCTTTGAGGCGGCGCGAGGATCTGCCTCAGGACATAGCGGAGCTGCGGGTCGCTCTTGAGCTGGAGCGGAGAGAGCGTGCGCGAGAGCGCGAGGAGCACCTGGCGGACCGTGCCCGTCACCACGAGCTACAGCAGTCAGAGCGTGCCCGGTACCAGGAGCAGGTGACAGCGCGTGAGCGTGAGCTGGCAGACTCGAGGACCCAGCTAGCCGTTACCCAGGAGCGGCTACGAGCGTCAGAGGAGCGTCTCCAGCGAGGGCGTGAGCGGGCGCGAGCTGCAGGGTACAGCTTCACCAGCTCCACCTTTGTTGCGGGCTCTTCCCTTCAAGAGAGGAGCGAGGTAGGGGGCCAGGTTCGGGTTCCAGCTTCTTCACGGGGACCCATGCCCCCTCCACCAGCGCCACCTCGGGACGGCGAGGACAAGGTAGAGAGTAGGAGAGAGGAGGGTGGAGGCGAGAGCTGAGAGACTGTTACTTGTACTCCTCCACCCTCACACCTGTACTCAGATATTCATGATGTATATATATATGAGATTGAAATTCTTGTTACCTGAGCACTTGTGTAGTTGTGTACTTGTTGCCACGTACTTCGGTCCTTTTCTACGTTCTTTGCTTTTGCTTCACTTTTCCCTGTGCCTGCAGCTGTAGTCCACACTTGAATAAACAGGTTAATTCATCTGTTCGACTTGGCCCCTTGCTCAATAATCAAGGGATGTTTTACTTGTGACCTTGATCACGGGTCAAGGGGCCAAGCCTTTAATCAAATAAGGCAAATAAAACAACCGATAAAGGAAGATGCAATATGCAAGCACACGCATGCAAACAATAATAAAGATGCCCATGCAAAAATGCAAGCACACTCATGAAGAATGAATCACCATTTTTTTTCTTTTTTCTTTTCCTTTTTATATATTTTTTTTATTTGCTGAAAAAGACGCCTTAGATTAAGTCGTTATTTAAATAAAAGACGCCCTAGGTGACGGCGTGATTTTGAAAAAGATTTTTGATTTTTGTTGAAAAGACGACCTGTCCAGGGGCGTTATTTTAAAAAAGACGACCTTTCCATTAGGCGTTAATTACGTAAAAAGCACCCTACTCAGAGGCATTAATTTTGCTGTTTTCAGAATTAGGTTGACAAAGCTACTAGGGCACTTAGTCATACATGGTCGTCATTGAGGATTCATTGACCTTTCTTGATTAATTAAAAAAAAGGGTCGACGTGCTAGCGGTTAAACTTATACGCAAGATCTCGCACGGTGCAATCTCCTAGGTCAGTCTCGACCATCATGCTGGTTTATGACTTACCACCAAGAAGAGATGGAAGAAAATATAAGGAAGCCCATAAGGGATTCTGAGATGCCTGAGGCAAAACTACCTCCCCTACCCTATGCCTGTTGGGGTTCAGTTGTTGGCATAGGGAAATTTTGTTGCCTTTTGCCTCTTTCATATTGCATGCATACGCCCAAGGTTCTCCTTGCAGGGACTTTGCCCTCTTGACATGTTTTTCTTTTCACAATTTGACTTTCACTTTGAAGTTGATTTGCATTGATAAAAAAAACCTAATTGTACTTGGGCTTTTGCGGCATTTTTGTTCCCTTTTGGGCCCTGACTTCCACCTACTAAGGCGGCGGGCAGGCTTGGCGAGTCTACCCCGAGGCCTCCCTTCCTCCCTTATGGGCCGAAGAAGAAAAGAATGGGTATTGTCTTCACCTTTAGTCAGGTTTTGACCATCCATCGGACTTTGCACCGCTTGAGTTCGAGGTTTAAGCGTGTAGTGTGTGTAGGTGTCGACCCCATTTTAAGTTAACAAGACTGATGAATGAATTCGGAATTTTGACCCTTCAGACCTTGCATCCTTGCAACCATGGCAACCATTTTGAAAATTTTTCAATATATTTTTTTTGGATTTTTTGGAAATTTTATTATATATTTTTTTGGATTTTTATTGAAGATTTCTATTTTTTTTGGATTTTGAATCATGGGTAGTATTTCTTAAGGTACAGACCATTCCAAGGGTGAGTTAGTTCTTCTCCTTCAACATTAATTAGTTTATAAGTATTGCCAGGATAAACATCTTGTATAACAAAGGGGCCTTCCCAGTTTGGTTGAAGTTTTGAACGGGGCTCACCATGTTTTACAAAAATTCTCTTAATTACCATCTCACCGACTTTGAATTTTCTCTCAATTACTTTCTTTTGATAAAAACGTGAAAGCCTGTTTTGATAAACATGCGCATGCTCAGCGGCGACCAGACGCTTCTCGTCTAGGAGTTCCAACTGGGCAAGGAGTGAATCACGACGCTCATCAATAGAGAATTCCTTGTCCAATTATACTCGCAAAGATGGAGTAAGAATCTCATAAGGGACTACCGCTTCCATTCCATAAGTGAGGGCGAAAGGGGTTTGCCCTGTAGGGGTACGAATGGAAGTGCGATAGGCCCAGAGAGCTTCAACTAGCTTGTCTGGCCAATCCGAGAATTTATTAGCTTCACACGTCTTTTTAACAATTTTGATCAAGGTTTTATTAGTTGCCTCTGCTTGGCCATTGCCCTGTGGATAATAGGGAGAAGAATGATGCAATGCAATGTTATACCTGTTGCAGAGATCCTTGAGCTCTTGAGAGATGAATTGAGGTCCATTGTCGGTGACGATGGTACTCGGGATGCCGAACCTTGTGATGATGTTCTTCATTATGAATTTGCAGACGGTTGAGGCTTTGATCTCAACGAATGCTTCCGCTTCCGCCCACTTGGTGAAGTACTCCGTTGCCGTGAGGATGAATGATTTTTGCTTCGTGAGGAGGTTCGAGTCACCAAGAGGTCCAATGATATCGAAAGCCCACATGGAGAAAGGCCATGGGGAGGACATAGGATGGAGTGAAGAAGCAGGAGAATGAATCTTGTCGGCGTGCAGTTGGCACTTAACACACCTTCGAACATAGATGGAACAATCCTCTTCTAGAGTTGGCCAATAGAAGCCTAGCCTAAGGATCTTCTTAGCTAGCATCTGGCTATTCACATGACCACCACACACTCCTGAATGCGCCTCTTTCACGACCTTCCAAGATTCATCATCGTCGAGGCATCTTAATAAAACACCCGTGAGCCCTCTTCTATAGAGCACACCTCCAACCAAAACATACCGTTGAGCCACTCTTCTGATTGCTTTCCTCTCTTCTGCAGTGGCTTCCTCGGGATAGGACTGATCATTGCAATATCTGGCGATCTCATAATACCAAGGTTTCTCTTCATCAGCCAACTCTTCTTCCCAATCTAACAACATGACCTCTTTGCCTTTAAGAGTTTCACTCCGCCTGACCTTCTCGAGCACCTTATCCCTAATGTCGAGGAATGCACGATCCTTAATAGCTGGAGTGTCACGCTGATGAATTAAAGGAACATGAAAATCACGCTCAGGAGGAAAGACTATAGCAGAGGCCAAAGAAGCAAGAGCGTCGGCTAGGATGTTTTGGCTTCGAGGGACATGAACGAAGATTAACTTGGTGAAGAGTTTGGCATAAGCTGAAGCGAGTTCCTGGTAGGGCTTGAGCTTAGGATTGATAGTGCGGCACTTGACAAGTACCTGGCGTAGAATGAGCTGACTATCACCCACGATTCGCAGTCGGGTAACACCATATTTATGAGTGGTTTGAAGACCGGCCAAAAGGGCCTCATACTCGGCTATGTTGTTCGTGACAGGGAAGGTGAGCTGAGCAGCAAATGGGATGGTGACCCCTTCTGGTGTTAAAAGAACCATGCCGATCCCTCTTCCTTGGGAATTTAGAGCTCCATCAAAATGTAATGTCCACATAGGATCATGGGGCTGATTGATGGACATCAGTTCCTCATCTGGAAACTCCGAATTGACAGGATCAAATCGGGGTAGAGGGTGGTGAGCAAGATGTTCGGCAATGGCGTAACCTTTGATAGCTTTCTGTTGAATGTAAGTGATGTCAAACTGGGAGAGGAAGCTTTGCCAGCGTGCTAATCGATCGGTGAGAACAGATTTTTCAAGAAGGAATTTAATCGGATTCATGCGAGCAATGAGGTGAACCTCGTGAGCTAAGAAATAATGTTTTAACTTCTGAACTACCCAGACTAAAGTAGCGCAAGTCTTTTCCATGGCTGAGTACCCCTGCTCACAAGGGTTTAGAAGTTTAGACAAGTAGTATGCTGCCCTCTCCTTCCCTTCTTCATCCACTTGAGATAGGACGGCACCTACAGAGTCATCCAGGATAGAAATATAGAGGATAAGTGGTTTGCCTGGAATTGGCGGCCTCAGGACAGGAGGATTGGCCAGATAATTCTTCAATCCGTCAAAGGCTGCCTGACACTTGTCATCCCAATTAAACTTGACTCCCGACTTAGTAAGCTCGTAAAACGGCCTACATCTTTGTGAATGCTGGGAGACAAAGCGGCGGATAAATTGCAACCTCCCGATTAATCCTCGAACTTCCTTCAAATTCTTGAGAGGAGGCATATCTCTGATGGCCTTTGCCTTATTGGGAACAACTTCAATTCCCCTTTTGCTGACAATAAATCCAAGCAACTTCCCTGATGAAACACCAAATACACACTTTTTGGGGTTCATTTTCAACTGATATTCTCGTGATCTTTGCAAGACTTTAGCTAAAACCCCAGGATGCTCAATCCTTGTTCTTGATTTTACTACCAGGTCATCCACATACACCTCAATATAAATATGAATCATATCATGAAAAATTGCCATCATAGCCCTCTGATAGGTGGCTCCAGCATTCTTGAGTCCAAAAGGCATGACCACATAGCAGTAAGTACCCCATGGTGTAGTGAACGATGTCTTCTTTTGGTCTTCTTCAGCCAGGCGAATTTTATTATAACCCGAAAAACCATCCATGAAGGAGAGAGTCTCAAATCCTGCCGTATTATCAATCAAAACATCAATATGAGGGAGGGGGAAGTCATCTTTAGGACACGCACGGTTGAGGTCCCGAAAGTCTATACAAATCTGAACTTTTCCATCTTTCTTCATGACTGGGACGATGTTAGCCACCCAATTCGAATAAAGGACAACTCTAACAAACATAGCCTTATGAAGCTTGTCGACCTCTTCTTTCATCTTTAAAGCCATGTTAGGGTGGAAACGTCTCAACCGTTGTTTGATCGGGATAGACCCTGGCTTAAGTGTAAGGCGATGTTCGACGAGCGCAGGGTCTAATCCAGGCATATCTTCATAACTCCACGCAAACGTGTCCTTGTATTCTTGAAGTACTAAAATAAGCGCCTCCTCTTCGGAGGGCGACAAATTCTTGCTGATGAGGACAATCCTAGAGTCTTCTTCCATACCCAAATTTATTTCTTTGGTAGGCTCTTCTACTGAGGCTGATGGTTCGTCAAATCTTCTCATGCCACTGGCAAAGGCATCAGTCTCGTCCTCATATTCTTCATAACTTTCATCCCCCTCTTCAATAGGGTCTTCATCATTCATAATCTCATAGACACCCAAACCCTCATAAGAAACATCAGTATCCTCATATTCCATCTCTGGCAGGATGATCGGATTTTTCAAAAATTCGGGAAGAGCTAAACAAGCCTGGCACCTTATGGCTAACTCCAACAGAAATCTACGGGGAATCTGCTTACCCCTGGATTTTTTATGTGAAACTACCCCATGGATTTTATTATTAGAGGAGGAAGAGCAACTAGCTTGATTGAAGGAAGGAGGTGAAAAAGTGGATACAGGAGGTGATACAGACGAGGACCCCTCACCAGAGGGGGAGAAAAGATTTACCAATGAATCATGGAAGAGTGGCCCCCGGGTCGGGACACACTCAGAAG
Source organism: Amorphophallus konjac (assembly GCA_022559845.1). NCBI lineage: Eukaryota > Viridiplantae > Streptophyta > Magnoliopsida > Alismatales > Araceae > Amorphophallus > Amorphophallus konjac. The sequence continues at coordinate 67,652 of JAHNEJ010002196.1, forward strand.
AGAGATAAGAAGTCTCCTCAACAGAGATGGAGGACTGAAGAGTTGGTATTTTGGCTTTTTTTTTTTCATTTTTATCTTTATTTTCATTTTTATTTTCCTTTTCTAGAAGAAAGCAATGTGAAGGGAGAATAGCAGGAGGAGTGGAGATTGAAAGTTTGGAGAAAGATTGAATCTGAGATGACCCGCGCGGGGGTGTGATGGAGAGTTTGGAGAATTGCTCGAGAAGCAAGGGAGGAATTGGGAGAGAAACTTGTAATGAATATGGAGAAAAGTTGATCATAATTGGTGGCGGTCTCGGCACGCGAGAGAACAATTGAGAATGTAGAAAAGCAAGAAGAGACGGATGCATAGAAGTGAGAGAGAAAAGGCCGGCCCACAGCCTGTCTATTGTAAATCCTTCTTCATATGGTACATCTGGCTCTCCGGTGTCTGTGTAGTCACTCAGCAACTGCCTTTTGTCTGTTATCACAACAGGCTTTTCAATCAAGTCATGGATCAGTGGCGGCCATTCCGGATCTGTCGACATGAAGAGACGGCTTAAGGCAATAGTGATGTCATTCATATCAAACCATCTATACCAGTCGCACTCTGGATCATCCATTTTCCTCCTCTTATTAGGCCTTAGAGATTCCAGGGCTTTGTATGTAACCAGTGGAGCAATATGTCGAGCAAACTGTCTAGCATGAACATCTTGACAGTCTAACATGGAAGTGATTATTGTAGTCTGCTCATTATCTTGGACGCCACCTTTAATAAAATGTGTCTGCAATGTCCAAGCGAGCGGTTGGCGGTCTGTCTTCAAAGTGGAGGTCATAACTGCCCATGGTTCTTCTTCATTCTTGCTTGGTCCTTTATAGCCCAGGCTGCCCCGTGCAATCAATCTCTGAGGCTTAACAGGCCTAGTTCTGCCTTGACAATTGGCACCCAGGCCTTTGCCGACCTGGTACCCCATTCTCATCAGAATATTCCAAAACGGGGTATTCATTGTGTTCTTCTTCTTCTTCCCCTTGGAAGTTAGGGGTGTCATGGCAACTGTTGTAACTGTCTCGGGTGGCATCGGCCGTGGGTGAGGGATATCCAGCACTGATAGCAACGGTTTGTTGGAAGGCCAAATAGAAGGAACTGACGTTGCTAGGTGTATGTCTTCATCAGGCAGGATCGGCATGCTAGTCACTTTGATAATACGGCCCTTGTGTGGAAACTTGAGGCATTGATGATTTGTAGAGGGCACTGCATCTAACTGTTGAATATAGGGGCGACCCAAGATGCCATTGAATGTTGGATCCATATCCAAAATGTGAAAATCGACTGTGATTGTTGCTGGACCCAAACTAGCCTTTAACGTTATCATGCCCAGAGGAGGCTTCTTGGTATTGTCATATGCTGTGACTGTTATGGTAGACGGCCTAATCAGGTTTTCGGGAATGCCGCACATCTTCAAAGTGCTTGGTGGCAAAACATTGATAGATGCCCCAGTGTCCACCAGACATTGTTTCACCGCCACCTTATTAATATCCACCGTAATACATAGAGCATATTTCCTTGCTGAGAGTGGTGCCAGTTCATGCTCATGAAAAGTAATCGCCGGCTGACTGCTAGCGGGCATTAATATTGTGGTTATCTGCTCGACAGGGATGTCTTCATTGACCATGACCTTCTGCAAATATTCCTTCAGAGCTAATTGGTGAGTGACTGACCTCTTAATCAATTCCAGAATGGAAATTCTTGTTGGAGTTCGGTCAAGATGCTTTAACAAATCATATTGAGTACCCGGCACGGACTCTTGCTCCTGTTCTTGTTCATTAGGCCCCTGCACGGGCTCTTGCTCTCTCTGGGGAAAGATGCGCTGGAATATCCGTCCACTGTAGAGCGGTGCCACATTTTGCCGTGCCTCTGTCGGGGTAAGTAAGGGAGGATTGGAAGAAGAGGAGGGTGTATTGGCGTTAAAAAGCGGTGGAGAGGTGTTTAAAGAAGGCGACCCCGTAGGGGGTGTTGGTGAGAAATTCAATGAAGAAGTCCCCGCAGGAGGCGTAGGAGTAAGAAGGGGTGCCCGAGTGTGGGAAGAGTTAGTGGGCGGAATGAGGAGAGATCTGGGTATAAAAGATGGGGAAACTGATGGTGGAGGGATCCTTGCCGGTGGGGGAGTAGTGATGGTGGATGTGACAGGTGTTGGTGGTGAGCGGATAAGGAGTGGTCTAGACGACAAATGTGAAGGGTTAGTAGTGGATGGCGAAGTTTGCTGCATGGTAGGCTGTGGAGGCGGTAGGTGGGTAAGGAGAGGTCGGGTTGGCAAGGATGGAGAATTGGTGGGAGCAAGTGGATTAGCGGGGCGCAAAAGGGAACGGCTTAATTGGGGAGTAGAAGAAGACGGAAGGGTGCGCAAGAGGCGCGGAGGTTGATTTGGATTATGATTAAATACCCCGACAGAGGCGTTTTGATGGGAATTGACGCCGAGCTAGTACTTTTCATATTGCATTTATATCCTTTAGTTTATTTTTATATCCACGGGAAAGTATACGCGCAATTGTACGGCTTTATCGGCCAATGCGTCACTCCCGTAGATTATGTGGGTTTCTATGTAATTTGCCCATGGGACCAGCAAGGGGGCCCTCAGCCCTTTCCCATTGGTCCACCTAGACCATGTGGGGCTGGTCAACCAGCCTAGGTGGCCTTCTAGATGAGTGGACTAGTCATATGCCACATGGGTAGACAAAGGGTTAAGAATGTCAACATTCTACACCCATCCCACCGACCCCCATTCAACCTTCCATTCAAAACCTACCCATAGTCAATAGGCCGCCCCCCCTTCATTTTTTAATGTTTTTTTTTGTGTTTGTGGCATGCAATCCCAGCCCTTCAATCCCCATCCCTAGATCTAAGGGTGGATAATTGATTTGGTTGGAATCATATAAAAGATTATATTTTTTATGTGAAAATCAATGAAAATCAGAATTTTGTTGAATGAGCAAGAGCTAGCTGCGCCCCCAGCCCTCTCTCCTATGGTTCTCCCCTTCCCAAGTCTCCATTCTAGAGTGGTATCTCCTTTCCCCACCCTCCGGTGATCATCGGTGCCGCCGTTCGTGCCGCCATCGAGCCGCCGCTGCAGTTCTGTCCGCGCAGTACCACAGCAACTTCCACGAAATTCCCACCTCAGCCATGAGCTCAGATCGAGCTGGGCATTTTACTGGGTGTTCCAGAGGTAGGCGGTCAATGGCCTTTTATAGGGATCTGATATGCTGATCTGAGATTTCTGGAGCAGTGGAGCAGAAGATTGAAAAATATCTAAGGCCCTGGTCCGCATAGGTTCAGAGGAATCCACTGGCCCTACGTTTGAGGATTTTGAGTCCTCTTTCCAACGGCACTGATTTCGTCGCATTCCGGCGACGGGGCTAATCACAGCGGCCATTTTCGTCCGAGCGCGCGCTGCAAAACAGCAGCAACCAGCCCGTGGGCAGCAATTCCGACGGGTACCGAACGGAGCCGCCCGGCCTCCGATCGTCGTTCCGGCGTGCTGCCAGCCCGGAGATCGCTTCTACCAGTGTCCCCACCACAGCGGTGACACCGGGTCCCACACAGCCCCTCCGGACAGCGCGTGGGCCCCACGGTCGTGATTACGCATGTAGCCGAATCAACACACGAAGCTGCCCGTCATCCCGAATTCGGTCCTCCCGGGCCCATTTGTGTCACCCTTTACCTCCCTGCGTGGAGTGGGCATATTCCCATTGCTGTAATTATTGTGTGTTAAGTTCCCCGGGAGTACGAGTTTCGGCCGGGTCCGTCGTCCCCACGCCGAGCGCGTGGAGGTATCGTTCTCGCTCCCTACACTCGGCATTTGCTTATTTTCATATATACTTATTTTTGCCGCTGTTAGAGAGCATGATAGGGTAACTAGCTCGCTTTCTATTTGTATCACCGCTGCTGCGAGAGTGAGCATTACCGTCCCGTGACCCGATCCGGGCACGAAAGAGAGAGCCGACCACCCTAGCTCTTACCGGTTTCTCAACCGCGCACGTCCGATGCTTCCCTCGTTAAGGGACGATCGCGAGCTTGTCGTGTCCGTGTCTCGTCCCGCATCAATTTGGTATCAGAGCGAGTTTGAGTCTAGGGTGTCAAAAAAAAAAAGAGTGTGTCATTTATGTCTAGTCATTAGTCATCATTGTTTTAAAACAAAAAAAAAGTGTCTTTTTGCATTGCACCCCTTTACTCGGTATATCAAAAGGTGTTGTCCGAACGTTAGGCCACGCCTATCGGGAAGGCCGCACACTTGTGCGAGTGATCTTCAGATCGGTTATCTCCGCCACGTACCGAGTCTTGGTTTACGTCTAGGGTCCTTAGTGTGCATGCATTCCAAACTTGCATAGTCGGTCTAGTGTCTTGTCACCGTGTGTATGCATGTCCATGTCCACTACCCATGGCCGATCCCCAAGACCATACGTCCGAGTGGTCAACTTTTGTGGCCAAAATGAATGTCCTCATGGACCGAGCCTTTGGTTTTGCCCCTCTCATTATGAAAGCCGCTCTACCCAACGGGTCCACAACGGAACTCCATTTCACCGATAGGGAGTCGGATAATTGGGTTTCTCTTGACATCGTGGAGTCTCTCTCCAAGACATGTGAGATTGTCCGCGATGGTGATTTTGCTTGTGTTGAGTTCTATAAGAGGATCGGCTCTGTTCTCTACACCGATGGCGCATGGTGCAGGATCAGCACACTTGTTGGTTCATGCATCATCTTAGGGCAAAAGTGGTTAGGAGAGAGAAGGGCCAATCTTGACTGGGACAAGAGGACTTGCACCTTATGCCCACCATACCTACCCGGTAAGATCACCCTTAGGGACCCCATATGTCCAGCCACCCAGCCCCAGCGGCCCACTCCACCTTCGGATTCGCGCTTGGAGCCACCTCATCTCGAGCCACCCGTATTTCTAACGGGTACATTATACATAGCTGAGCTGCTTCTTAGTTGGCTCAAGGATGACTTGGTCCCACTCTCTTACCCGTCTATGGACCCTACCCTACCTTTGGTGTCCGTCAACTCCTACCACACAACTTTTCGGTCTAGTCACCATGTCGACACTTTGGATGACCTTATTAAGGGATTAGATTCACAATGGGAGTTGACACATCTTTTGGCCCGAGGCTTTGACCAACCCGCTAGTCTTAGCTTCACCCATCCAGCCTTAGGATCCATTACCTCCGTGTGCACCGTGGGGTGTGTCACCACGGAGATTCTTCTACTCCTCCCGATGCCGGCCGAGTCCGACTTCATTTCCTTTTGCCCGAGGGAGGAAGTTTATTTTCTTCACATGACCATTGTCCCGTTCACTATGACGGATGAAGGTGAGCATTCATACCTTCAAGATTTTCACGATTGGGACCGTGTCATGGAGGAACCCATCTCCCGGGGTCATACCTTCTTTGACCCTTTTGACCCCTCCACTAGTGAAGCTCCCGAGCTATCACCTTCCCTCCACCTCCATGTCATGTTGGAACCCACCATAAGGGGTCATACCTTCTTTGATCCCTTTGACCCCTTCCCTAGTGGATCCCTAGACCCTTCATATTCCCTTCACTTCTTCGGGGAAGTCCACCTTCATACCCCTTTCCTACGGGTTGGGTCCTCCATACCCACCAAGCCCGTCCACGATACACCTACACCCGGCTCTTCCACACCCGGCTTTCCTAGCCCACTCAAGTCTCCTAAATCTAAAGGGCCGTCCATGCATGACTGGGTCATACTTGGATGTTTAGGTGTTCCCCATACCACCCATCTCCGGTTACATAACATGCATGCATGGCACACATTCGGGTGTCCTGGTCCGCCGTCACCCATGTACGGGTCGGACTAACATTAGGTATGTCTAGGGTCATATGTGAGTCGGTGTGTTTTCCTTGTGTGGTTTATTTTGTGTGGTTTGTTTGCATGGTTTGTGTGTTGTTAGTCTGCATGAGTCTTGTGTAAGCTCGTTGTCGGTCTCTTATGAGTAAGAGGCGAGTGGACTCACTTGATGAGTATGGGATCGGTTCTACTTTATACCCGGATCAGTCACCTACAGGGACTCAGCGGTGATTCCTAGTGAGTCTTCGAGCTACTTCCTTCCCTTTTGAGAGTGCCCCACTCGGAGTGTCCACCTTTAGCCCATAGCAGTTTGTGCATATCGCGTATATATGGAATGAGTAGGTACCGATCACTTGGAGTGGAGCATACCCGCGCTACTTGGCACGGTGACGGATCCGCTGGAGTACTCGAGCATCCCTACCCCTACTCGACGGGGTCGAGTTCCTCCCACCCGGGGAGAGTTGATGGGAATCGAAGCCGAGCTAGTACTTTTCATATTGCATTTATATCCTTTAGTTTATTTTTATATCCACGGGAAAGTATACGCGCAATTATACGGCTTTATCGGCCAATGCGTCACTCCCGTAGATTATGTGGGTTTCTATGTAATTTGCCCATGGGACCAGCAAGGGGGCCCTCAGCCCTTTCCCATTGGTCCACCTAGACCATGTGGGGCTGGTCAACCAGCCTAGGTGGCCTTCTAGATGAGTGGACTAGTCATATGCCACATGGGTAGACAAAGGGTTAAGAATGTCAACATTCTACACCCATCCCACCGACCCCCATTCAACCTTCCATTCAAAACCTACCCATAGTCAATAGGCCGCCCCCCTTCATTTTTTAATATTTTTTTTTGTGTTTGTGGCATGCAATCCCAGCCCTTCAATCCCCATCCCTAGATCTAAGGGTGGATAATTGATTTGGTTGGAATCATATAAAAGATTGTATTTTTTATGTGAAAATCAATGAAAATCAGAATTTTGTTGAATGAGCAAGAGCTAGCTGCGCCCCCAGCCCTCTCTCCTATCGTTCTCCCCTTCCCAAGTCTCCATTCTAGAGTGGTATCTCCTTTCCCCACCCTCCGGTGATCATCGGTGCCGCCGTTCGTGCCGCCATCGAGCCGCCGCTGCAGTTCTGTCCGCGCAGTACCACAGCAACTTCCACGAAATTCCCACCTCAGCCATGAGCTCAGATCGAGCTGGGCATTTTACTGGGTGTTCCAGAGGTAGGCGGTCAACGGCCTTTTATAGGGATCTGATATGCTGATCTGAGATTTCTGGAGCAGTGGAGCAGAAGATTGAAAAATATCTAAGGCCCTGGTCCGCATAGGTTCAGAGGAATCCACTGGCCCTACGTTTGAGGATTTTGAGTCCTATTTCCAACGGCACTAGTTTCGTCGCATTCCGGCGACGGGGCTGATCACAGCGGCCATTTTCGTCCGAGCGCGCGCTGCAAAACAGCAGCAACCAGCCCGTGGGCAGCAATTCCGACGGGTACCGAACGGAGCCGCCCGGCCTCCGATCGCCGTTCCGGCGTGCCGCCAGCCCGGGGATCGCTTCTACCAGTGTCCCCACCACAGCGGTGACACCGGGTCCCACACAGCCCCTCCGGACAGCGCGTGGGCCCCACGGTCGTGATTACGCATGTAGCCGAATCAACACACGAAGCTGCCCGTCATCCCGAATTCGGTCCTCCCGGGCCCATTTGTGTCACCCTTTACCTCCCTGCGTGGAGTGTGCATATTCCCATTGCTGTAATTATTGTGTGTTAAGTTCCCCGGGAGTACGAGTTTCGGCCGGGTCCGTCGTCCCCACGCCGAGCGCGTGGAGGTATCGTTCTCGCTCCCTACACTCGGCATTTGCTTATTTTCATATATACTTATTTTTGCCGCTGCTAGAGAGCATGATAGGGTAACTAGCTCGCTTTCTATTTGTATCACCGTTGCTGCGAGAGTGAGCATTACCGTCCCGTGACCCGATCCGGGCACGAAAGAGAGAGCCGACCACCCTAGCTCTTGCCGGTTTCTCAACCGCGCACGTCCGACGCTTCCCTCGTTAAGGGACGATCGCGAGCTTGTCGTGTCCGTGTCTCGTCCCGCATCACGTTTTCTTCATGCCATCCCTGCCCTCTCTCCACCTCATGGAGGGACGTGACAGGGTTTACATGCTGATTTGCAGGATGCCCCGGCAGTGGGTTGTGGACGATTCCCATATCTTGTTGAGGTGCCGGAGCTTGCTGTTGTACTTGTGGAGCTGGTTGCTGCGGCTGCTGAGCCTGCTGCTGCCGAGGAGGCCTTCTTTCTTTCATAGTGGCGATAAACTGTCTCATCTCATCCCAATTAATGCCACCCTGGTCATTTAAATCATAAATGTAGTCTTTGAAGTGGAAGCAACGATCAATATTATGACCAGGGGAGCGGTGGAAGACACAGTAGTGGGACGTGTCAACATTAGCGGGCCACGCTGCCCTTTCCTTTGGTAGCATGAGCAAGTTGGTGGCCATTAAGGCATTGAAAATATCCGGGAGACTTTCTGGCAGTGGAGGATAGTGGGCCCTTTTGGGGCCTAGTGGTCTCCTTTGTTGCTGTTGTTGGCCATAGTTGGTGGGTGGCGGTACTTGGTGGTATTGTTGCGGAGCTGGAGGGTCAGCGCGGGGTGCTTGGTTTTGTGGTGGAGCAAAGGAAGGTTGAGGTGCGAATTGGTGTTGTGGTGGCGAGTTGAAGAGAGTGCTTTGTTGTGGAGGTGGTGGAGGTCGTGGGTTAGATAGGTGATGGGGTGTGGGGTTGCCGACCGCGCCAACCTGCTCATTTGCTATTGTGCCCTCAGTTGTGGGCCCGCTGCTGTTGACATTCGTATTCTTTTTAACCAACCTTGGTTTTGGCTCAAACATGCCCATGATGGGCGAATCTTTCATTTGGGTCTGAATATAACGAGCTCTTTCATAGAGCTCCTCCATGGTGGTCAATCTGTTCATGGCCAGTATATGCCGGAACTGAGGGGTTACATTGGATATAATCATCTTAACCTGTTCCGGTTCTGATAAGGTATCTTTCAACTTCTCGGCCATTGACCGCCATCTATCAGCAAATATGATGAAGTCCTCCTCGGGCTTCATTTTCTCTGCAACCAAGTCTATAACAGATAAAGATGGTCCGACCCGGTCCCTATACTTCTGCAATAATTTCTACTGAACTACATCGAAATCACTAGCATCTGCCGGATCCAAGGAGTAAAACCATTCGAGGGCTGGCCCTTCTAGAGATCTTCTAAACAAATAAGCCAGTGAGGCCTTGTTTCCTTGCCAGAAAGAAGTCTCATACATAAAATCCTTCAGATGGATAAAAGGATTGCCAGTTCCATTGTATCGCCGAAAGTTCGGCATCTCAGAAGGTGGTAAGTGAAAAACTGGCAATGTAGGTAGAGAGATTTCCGGGGCGTTCTTGGCAGCAGTAAGCTTGTTGAGTTTTTCTTCCATGCTAGCCAATTTCTGAAGGAGTAGAGCATTAGTATCTGACTCGACTGAGGCCGGATTTTGAATGAAGGTATTTGGCATAGGCGTCCTTAGAATTTGGGGAGGTTGAAAGAATTGGGGCCTAGCCACGGAATAACTTGCCTGTTGGGCCGGCATGGCCGCACCGGGCGTTGGTGGACAAGAGGGGGGTTTGTGCAAGACCGCCTGGTCATTAACAACGTGATGGCCACTCGCGGCCGGAGGGGGATTGGAAGATGAAGAGGGAATAGATTTCCCTTTCAAAGCGGCATGAACTGCCTGCCGCTGGGAATCGTCCAACTGAGATAATGCATGAATTAAATCATTGACGTTGAAAGAAGGGGAGGTCTTCCGCGATGTGTTCTGATTGGATGGTAAAGCTTGAGAAGAGGGTTCAACGTCATGAGTTGTGGTGTCAACCACATGAATTTGAGAATAATGAACCTGAGACGGAGGGTGGTTTCCCTCATGATAGATGTAATCTTGGAGGGGTGCCTCATAAGATTGATCAAAAATATTCTCTTCCACATCATCATAGGTATACCCGTAGCTTGCCATGTTGATAATCTTACCTGAACGGAGTTGCATGCTTAAGAAGAGAGAAAGCTTTATGAAGGAATTATCACACAATCAATCACCCAATCAAAAGAAGCTTAAGCAAATCAACCCAACCAAGTTTATGCAATCAAGTTGAGATGAACGCAAGATTTTAGTGTTATGTTTGAGATTAAAGTGGATTAAATTGCAGAATAATTCACTCTTCTTTGCAAAGTGAAACCTAGTTCGGATCCAAGTGTAGTCTCCGGGTTAACTAGGTTCTTTCTCTCTCCTCACCAACGATAGATTCTCTAAACTCCGGGTACTTCAAGGGTACAACCAGCCCAGCGTCCGTGAGGGAATCCACGGGTGCGGGGACTTACGGAGGTCTTGGAAAAGGGATTTCCGGTCCAAAGAGACGGAATGCTCAATGGAGGGTTGTCCCGATTCCAAGAGAGGTGTATGGAAGCCTAGTGTAGAGAGAGGAGGTCTCTCAACCAAATGCCACAAAATGCAGTATAAGATAAGCAGATCACACCAATATAATCAAATAATCAAAGTAAGTATCAATCCAGCATGAACAAACACAGGAAGCAGGGCTCTGTAAACACACAGGAAAGAGGCGACTTTCCAGCAGTCGCTACCAATAGAAGAGATGACAGGGTGGCTGTCGTGAATCTCACATAGCAGTGCAAAGACGCGCCTTGGTATGAGGCGCTAAACGTAAGAAGGATGCCTCTGGCAGTGGGTGTCAAATATGAATGGTGCACACGATCGAATAAAAACACGCCTTTATGGGAGGCGCCACTCAATAAAAGGACGCCCGAGAGGGGGGCGCGAATTCACACACAGAATAAAAAGCCAGGAGATGTGATGAAAGACGCCTTCTCAGAAGGCGTTAAACAGAAAACAGACGCCCTAGATAAAGGCGTTAAATCAAAAAGCGCCTTTGTGCAAGGCGTTAATTCATCAAAACCAAAAATTTGCTGATCCCGGGGAGTGTGCAGTGTGCACAGTGGAGGGTGTCCGTAGGGCACAAAGGGGAGGGGTACCGTGGATACCAAAGGAAAAGGGCACACGTGGGTGCCAAAGGGGAAAGGGCACACGTGGGTGCCAATAGGAAAGGGCACGCGTGGGTGCCAATAGGAAAGGGGTAATCAACAGAAAAACGGTGGAGGTCCCACCGTGATCGCCAATTTATAGATTATGGAAGATCCACTTTTAAGAAAAATATTTTTATATCATGAAAGAGAATAATGAAAAAGAGTAAAGGAGCACGTGGTGCTAATAAGGAGTGTGATCGCCAGAGGGGTTACCTCAAAAATAAAGGAAATTGATCGTGAATACCTGGTGAAAATAGGGATGCGGAATGGATGTAGATTCCTTCCTCCTCCTTCTATCGGCCGACCGATGAAGGGGGTTTTCCTCTTGATTACCCTTAATCAAAGAACAAACAATCAAAAGAAGAGGGGATCAGCCAAACGTGTGTGTAGTATCAATCCAAGGAAATAATATGATGATGAAAGAGGAGCATAAAGTGTGCACCTTTTGTTTATTTTTTTTAAAACCCCTAGAGAATTAGGGAAAGGGAAAGAGATGCAATACTAATGCAAAGGAAGAATATAGTGATCGATGATGAGATGATGAAGACAAACGGGAGAAAGAAAGCCCATGCTGTTCCTGTAAACAGTAAAGGGGAAACCACTTTGATGCATCGGTTGCGGCAGTAGGAGGAAGGAGATGACCGTAGGGAGAGCAGAAAACTTCACAAAGAAGGAGAGAAACTATGGTTTTCTCCTCTCTACACAAGTAACGCCAACGAATCAATAGTTCTGCTAATTCTAACTCTCTGCTTTGCTTGCTCTGCTTCTCTTTTTTCCTCTCTAACTCCTCCTACCTGCATCCAACCTTTTGCGAGCTCAACCCAAGGGACTTTTATCGGGTGCAAAATCGTATTCTAATGGGATAAGAACAAGCAATGATCATTAACGGCAAGGACTCTAGTTCCCCAATCGAGCAAGGTGATTAATCAAGGCAGGGAACTCTCCAAGAAAGGTGTGTTCAAACCAGACACGGAAGGCTGAGAGACGACCCCCAGAAGGGCGTCAATTAAAATTGACGACCTGCCCTAAGGCGTTAATTCAAAACACGACTGGGACAAAGGCGTCAACTCCTGGATTCAATTTTAGTAATAAAAACTTTCTTTTTCTGAAAATTGTGAAGAGACGCCTGAAGAATAGGCGTTAATTGAAAACACGCCCTAAGGAAGGACGTTAATTCTTGATTTTTCAATCGTGGTGGGACTCGTAAAATACCAGAAATTGACGCCCTTAACACCAGCCATCCTTTCTTGAGAACACGTCCCAGATTAGGTCGCTATTTAAATCACGCCCCTCTTCAAGTCATTAATTACAAAAAAATGTAAGAAACATCATAAAAACCCACACAAAAGAGAAAAACTTTATATTATAGAAATATTGAAGTTCACTTTGGGGCGTTAACATAGTGACATGAGATTTGATCAACATAGTATCAATTTTGGCGTGTCTACAAGCTCCACTACTAAAATGCTTGTTCCCTATGGAAGCCAATCAGGCCGTGCAGGAGGTCCACGAAGGACTCTGCGGAAGCCACGTGGGGGGGCGAGCACTCGCACGGACACTAATCCGACAAGGGTACTGGTGGCCTACTCTACAGCAAGACTTCCTCGAGTACGTCCGGAGGTGCCCTCAATGTCAGAAGTTCTCTAACCTGCATCACCAGCCGGCTATGCAACTACATACCCTGATGGAGCCTCACCCATTTGCTCGGTGGGGGATAGACATATTGGGCCCTTTCCCCGAATCCCAAGGGAGGAAGAAATTCCTCATAGTCGCCATTGACTATTTCACCAAATGGGTCGAGGCAGAACCGTTAGAAAAAATTACAAGTGAAGCAACCTGGAAGTTTGTACTACGAAGCATCATCTGTCGATTCGGGATCCTGAGAGTTCTCACAACCGACAATGGCAGGCAATTCGCAAGAACTGCCTTCCAGGAGAAGTGCTCGGAGTTGGGGATTTGGAACTAGTATACTTCAGTAGGGCATCCTCAAGCTAATGGGCTGGTGGAAAACGCCAACAGGACACTCCTTCATGGCATCAAAATCCGGCTGGATCAAGTGGGCGACTCGTGGATAGACTCAATCCCAAGTATTCTATGGGCCCACCAGACCACCGCCAGAGTCGCCATGGGAGAGACACCCTTTCACCTCGCATACGGGGTAGAGGCAATGGTTCCAGTGGAGATATCCAACCCCTCACTGCGAGTGGGACACTTCGACGACGCCAGAAACAACTAGGCAATACGAGAAAACTTGGATCTATTCGAGGAAAGTAGAGCACGCGCTCGAGTGAAGCTCATAGCGTAGTAGCAGAAGCTGGCCCAATACTACAATGCCCTAGTCAAGGAACGACACCTCTTCCCCGGAGATTTGGTACTACGGCGAGCAAGCGTAGCAGACCCCAGGGGGGCCGCTGAAAAACTCACACCAAATTGGGAAGGCCCATATAGGATAATAGAAGCACTCGGCAAAGGAGCCTACATGCTGGCAACGCTGGGGGGGCAAGAGGTACCCAGGACATGGAATTCTGTAAATCTCAAAAAAAAAAATTGATAAAGCATCACCAGCCGTATGCAACTAAGGTAACCTACGGGTTCCCTAGAGGCGAGCACCGCTCCCCTTGAAAATAAGAAGGTAACCTACGAGTTCCTAGAGGCGAGCACCGCTCCCCTTGAAAACGATAAGGTAACATACGGGTTCCCTAGAGGCGAGCACCGCTCCCCTTGAAAATAAGAAAGTAACCTACGGGTTCCCTAGAGGCGAGCACCGCTCCCCTTAAAAATGATAAGGCAACCTATGGGTTCCCTAGAGGTGAGCACTGCTCCCCTTGAAAATGAGAAGGTAGCCTACGGGTTTCCTAGAGGCGAGCACCGCTCTCCTTAAAAACCATAAGGTAACCTATGGATTCCCTAGAGGCGAGCACCGCTCCCCTTGAAAATAAGAAGGTAACCTACATGTCCCCTAAAGGCGAGCACCGCTCCCCTTAAAAATGAAAAGGTAACCTACGGGTTCCCTAGAGGCGAGCACCGCTCCCATTGAAAATGAAAAGGTAACATACGGGTCCCCTAGAGGCGAGCACCGCTCCCCTTAAAAATGATAAGGTAACCTACGGGTTCCCTAGAGGCAAGCACCGCTCCCCTTGAAAACAATAAGGTAACCTACGGGTTCCCTAGAGGCGAGCACCGCTCCCCTTAAAAATGAGAAGGTAACCTACCTTAGAGGAGAGCACCGCTCCCCTTAAAAATGAGAAGGTAACCTACCCTAGAGGAGAGCACCGCTCCCCTTGAAAACGAGAAGGTAACCTACGGGTTCCCTAGAGGCGAGTACTGCTCTCCTTAAAAATGATGACAGCAAGCAAACAGACCCAAGAGAAGACGCAATCCTACTCCAAAATAACAAGTGATGTGAAGTAAGGGTATGCACACGGAAGAGCCACCCAGAAACACGTCACGCAGGAGTCTCCCATCAAGCGGTACACATTAACATGGACCCAAAATAGAAGAATTTATTTCTTTAGTCAAAATACAAGCTACCAAAATACAAACTATCGTTCTCTCACGGCCAACGGCCAACACACAAAAGAATGAGACTACAGAAACGTGATGAGCGATCCAGTCCCCAACACCTCGACGATCTGGTACCGCCTCGATCGGGGCACCTGCCAGCAGCCACAAGGGTAACTTTCGCAAGCGACAACCCCTCAACCCGTCTGTTCTGAGGAAGCGGACCAACTGGAGAAGTCGCCCACGAAGAGACCTGCACCAGGAAGGAGGTCTAAATCCTCCTCGCTCGAAGCCACGAGGAGACCCGACGACGGGGGACAGTGGAGCAACAAGGCCCATCCATTATGGAGGCCAACACAGTGCGCCGGCCATGCCTGTAAACTGGCAAGTGAGGCCAACTGCCCCGCGCGCCGTCGCCTACGAGCATAGAAACGCATCCCCTAATTAGGAGAGGCGCCTCATTGCACACCTGCAAACCAAGAGACGCAAGGAGAGAATAGTCACACGCCATGAATATGGGAAAAGATGGAGAAAGAAGAAGTCTCATTAAAAAGTAGAGGGAGAGAGTACAAGGTAATCTCCCATCCCCTTAGGAACGGAACATGTCTAGTTCAAGGAGCAGAATCCCCCTGCAAGCATACAGGCGGTTAACCTTATCCAAGGCCTCCCGCCAGTCGTCCAAGTATCTGACCATGTGCTGCTCGGAGACGGGACCGTTCTCTCTCGGCTCCGGCCACGGCCGCCACAGTGCAGGCAAAGGCTCCCTCCGAAGGATCAAGGGCTTACGACGAACCTGCAAAGACTCGTTGTCTGACGAAGTACCGGACTCCCCCGATGACATTTCACAGGGATAGCCCCTTCGAAGCCTCTACCCCGAAAGGCCGGATAGAGGTTGCTACTTATAGGGGGAGGTGAAGTTCCCAGAAGGCCAGAGGACTCTCGCCGCCCTTTTTTTCAAATCCACAGAAACCGAAGCGACGGATCCCAAAAGTCACGCCCTTCTAGGGTAACTCTCGAAGGCACCGCTCCGTATCCCCAGGAGATTTCATAGTAGTCAGAGGGAAAGGAGATGCACGGCAAAGATTTCGGAACTTGCGAGGAAAAAGAAAGACTTCTATTCCAAGACCAAAAGCTTACAAAGGAAAGGGCAGCTGCCCCAACATAACGAGAAAAAAAAAAGAGATAAGAGGGCGCCCCTTCAGGGGTCCGCCCTGGCAGCAACATCATGTGATCCGGCCTCCTCATGCTCACGTGCAGCAGCGGCTCCTGGGGAAGGCAGGTCTTTAGCCGGATCCACCACGCGTTCCTCCATTGCTGGGACATCCACAGGTGCTCACTCACCAGTGCTCGGCCCCGGCACCTACTCCTCCGCCTCAACTTCCACGTCGCTAGGCTCCTCCTCGCCATCACTGGCCTCAGGGCCATAAGGTGTCGAGGGAGGAGGGAGAGATGGCACCGAGGCGCCAAGGTTCCCAGCCGTAGCTACGACGGCAGCCATCCAGCCTTCCCGGAAGCCACGTTCTCATGCTGCCCCGAAGAACTCCAAGGCCACAGCGGTCAACTTGGCCCGATAGGCCGAGGATGAATGGAAGCACTCCACCGCTTCCTTATCAGCAGTGGACATCAACGAGCGCAGTTTTGCAAGCTACGCATCCACCTCCTGAGCTCGGGCCTCGACAACTTGGACCTGTGCCCTCAGCCTGGTCGCATGGGCTTTAGCCATCTCGGCCCGGGCGCTGAAGTAGTCGCGATCTCGCTCCATCCCGGCGAGCACCCACTCCACCTGGCTTAGCTGTTCCCGAAGCCCGGCGATCTCGGCCTCGGTCGCCTTCTGGTGCTCCTCGAGCACCTCGCAGTTGGCCGCCAAATCGGTCTGCACGGCCTGACTGGCCTCCAGCTCCCGAGCAAGGCCACCAAAGTGGTGCCTCCATAAACCAAGGGCCCTGGTGACCGCGCACACAATCTTCGCGGCCATATCCGTCAACTCCTTCTCGGCCTCGGGACCAAACACCCCAGTGCGCTTGCGCCATTTGACGCTCTTGTTCATAAGGTTGACTTTCGTCGTGATACCGGCATGCCCGATCGTAGCTTCCTCAGGCGGTAGATACTGGGCACGCGGGGGGACCTCAGACAGTAGGGGGTGATTAGCTTCGTCAGCAATGGGGGCCGGCGCCCATCACTATCGCAGTACAGTCACCAAAGCCAGTCGTTTGTTCGGAGCCCGAGCCCCAAGACGAACGGGACCAACGTCATGATTGCAACAGTGGCACCTGCCACCGCCAGAGGCGCCTTGCGCGCCAAGCATGCGGATGGGTCCGCCAGTTCTCCTAATACAAGGAGATCGCCCTCGAACCCCTCGCTCTAAAAAAAAATCCCCTCTAGTGATCGACTCTCAGCTCCCTGCAAAAGTGCTCGGCAACTGAGAGTAGGGGGGCTAGTGAGGAGGGAAATTTTAGCTCGGCCCATGGCAGGCCTGTTATAATGAGACCAATCCAACTTCGAATCTACAGCGCGCCCAAGGGGTGCCCAGCGACCGCAGCCCATTAGGGTGTGGCCCACTACTGCTCAGCATCGGATTCGACAGCGCAGAAAGGCTACGGCCCAGGCGTAATGACCGTTGGAGAACCCTCTGACGATCGACCGTTACCCCCTACGACATCGGCCTCGACCCCGTAACGGGCGAGCATGTCCCACGAGCGCCATAAGACTTGCCCAGGGACCAACCAACGCCGGGGTAACCGCCCTCCAATGGTGAACTCCGGCCACAATCGCGGGAGGCGTTACTCCACTACTTGTGCCCTTCCCTGTTAAGGGATAGGCCTCTTGCTCCAAGACAACCCCCTATAAAAGAGACATCTACAAAGAAGAGAGAACACTGTGGATCATTTTGCAAAATCGCTACGCAAGATAATAGAGCTACTAGCCTTGTTACAGAGAGAGAGAAGTGACGACAGTCTACGCCCAGAGGGAGGATTCCTCCTGCACGACCTTACCACCCAGCGAGCACTCACCGAGTGAGCACTGGGAGCGGCGAGCACT
Organism: Amorphophallus konjac; assembly: GCA_022559845.1. Taxonomy (NCBI): domain Eukaryota; kingdom Viridiplantae; phylum Streptophyta; class Magnoliopsida; order Alismatales; family Araceae; genus Amorphophallus; species Amorphophallus konjac. Next base: position 85,159 of record JAHNEJ010002196.1, read on the forward strand.
AGTCTGGAGGATGTACACGGCTCCCCGATCTTCTAATATAGACTCTCTCTCACTCTCTCGCCTGCTCTTCTCTAGTCTTTATTAATCCGTTGCTAACTTCAGCATCGGAGAGTTGTCCCTTGGGATAACACCCGGGACTCCTTCTGACGCCTTTTGACTTCGGATGCTTGCATGCTTCCACGGGTGCTGGACGATCTTCCCCATTCAATAAATAGAGAAGGTGGTACGTGGGATAGAAACCAGATTTCTGCCTCTACAATTAGTACTAATTATGAATAAAAATTATTAATTAAATAAGGAATCATTAGTGCTAACTATTATTTAAAAGAAAATATTAAACAATAGTCTCATCAGTGTTAATCATCATTACAAATAAAAATATTACATAATAATCATATTGGTGCTAAATATTATTGTAGAGGCAAGAAAGTGTTCCCTGGACCTCGTACCCCACTTTTAAGATTTGTTTGTCGGGGAAGAGTAGCCGGCCTCCCGAGGAAACCTAGAACCACATTGGGTAGACGTCAGAAGGAGCCGTAGGAATGATCCCAGGGGACAATCCTCCGATGATTAACTTAGAGACATATATAAGCGAGAAGAAAGAGAGTTAGGAGAGGAGGGAAGCCAGAAAGGGAAACAAGAGAGCCTGAGTAGAGGAAGGAATGTTCGGAGAGTGCTCGGAGAGATAGGGGGAGAAGAACCACAAAGGGACCTTCCTGACTCTAATCCCCATATGGAGATTCCTTCGGCTCCTGCACGGGGAGCTCTTCTTTCTCTCTTGTGGTGTGGCTCCGATAGCATGAGTTCGCCTCTCTCTTTGTAAGTGTAATGCCCCGGATTTTTTGAATATTTTTTGGATCATTTTCGTGGGTCTCGGAGTGTATTTTGTGCTTTACACGTATTTTTCCCTGACGTGCCTTTGAAACTCTGTGCATGGTGAACCGTGGCATTCTCCGACTCCGGGACATTACCACTGCGTTGTGCTCCTCCCGAGGATCACAGAGGTAATTTTTCGTAATTTTTTGAATTTCTGAAATTTTTGGGTTTTTCTATATATTAAACCTTTCTCTATCTCCCCTCTCATTTTCTCTCCCTCACCCTCTCTCTTCTCTCACGCTCTCTCCTCTCTCCCTCACTCTCCGGTGATAGACAGAGCGGAGCGCGGGCGAGGAGGGGATGACGCGGGCGAGGCACGGGTGAGGATGGGTGAGGATCGAGGCGGTGGAGGCGCGGTGAAGCTCGGCCGCAAGTTCGTGTCCCGGCGAGGCTTCAACGGTGTTTTCTTCGTGGATCGGCGTCCACGGCGCGCGAAATCTTCGGTGGAGGTACGGAGATGGACCCTCAGCTCGTGTGTTTCATTTCCCGCGGATTTGGTAGCCCGTGGCGAGCCGAGTGAGGTTCTTTTCGTATTTTGGGGAAAATGCATATTTTTGGGGTGTGAGCCCGATCTAGCGTTTTAAAGCGTTAATTGGTGGTTTGTGGGCATCATTGAATGCCTAGGGGCTTAGGGAATGATTTTCCCTTTATTTCCCCATCACATGGGGGTGATTGGTGTGTGGAATGGATTTCTTCGCATTTTCTGCCGTTTTTGGGCGCGGACTAAGAACGCGCTCGCCAAGGTGGGCGCGTTCTTGGAGATCGCACTGCACCGATAGAGCGCGTTCATCGGAGAAGATGAACAGTGAGGGGGTTTTTGTCACGCTATAGGTATAGGGTGCGTCTATTCTTGTCGCGCTATGGGCTAGTGACGCGTCATGTCTGATCGCGCTATACACGTATAGCGCGTTCTGTTCTGGTCAGTCGCGCCATATGTTTATAGCGTGTTCAGATGTCGCACTACAGGGATATAGCGCGTTCTGACTGAACGCGCTATATGAGATTGGCGCAATCTTGAGGGCAACCAGTCGGGCAGCCCGGGACGGGTAGTCTACGGCTGATCGTGCACCGTGTGTGTCTCGGACACCCCATGGAGTTCCGTGATCGTGTCTTTGGGTGTCTGGGGATTTTCTTTACCTCGATTAGCGTGCCCGTAGGCGTGTGTGTTCCGGGCTTGTGTTACGCTTGATCGAATCTCCGTGTATTTCTGTAAGTGCGGTGGGATCTCCCCCGCATGTCTTGAGTTTCTCTGGAAGATGATTCCCGAGTGGGTCATGTGTTTGGCCTTGGACTGCGAGTCCAGCCATTCAGCCAGGGGGCTGGAGGTTTCCAACTTTTCCCTGGGATGGGGAATCGACGTGGCGGCTTGTGCGCTACCTTGGGAATCGTGCTTCTGTACTTTCCACGTGGGCCATGTGTGTGGCCTTGGACTGTGAGTCCAGTCACCCAGCCGGGGGCTGGAGGTCCCTTGAGTTCCCTTCTTGAGGGGATAGTCTCGGTGGCTCGTGAGTTGCCTCGATATTCGTGCTATCGTGGTTTTAGACCTAGGGATTAGGCTAGATTGACGGTCTTGTGCTGTTGCGTGCGACGGTCTTGACCCCGAGTCTCGTGACTCAAGGACCGTTGGATTTAATGAGTCTAGAGAACTGTCCAGAGTCCGGTGGCTCGGTGCCACTTGGTCCTTCGTGACTTTCGCGCAGGGTGCGTGCGTGTTTCTCGGAGTTTCTCCTCGGAGAGTGGTCACATCAGTGACTCCCCATTAGTCGTAGCCTTTCGACACGCGAGTGGTCCCACCAGGGAGTGGTGGCGAGACTACCCCGAGAGACGGTTTTTAGACTAGTTTCCGTAGGGCCCCACGTTTGACGCCAGAGTCTGGCTGAGAGAAAAACCAGTCAGAGGGCCAGACCTAGGACGTATGGTCTGTGTGTGCATACATGGTTGGGGGCAGTAGGACCAGCGCTGACGAGCGTGACCCCAGCTAGTCACTTGTTATGTGATTACTTGTACGGTGTCTCAATTCCCGCTTGGCCAGATGGAGACACCTGAGGCGCGGTCTAAGTCGTCAGTGGATGCATCTGGCCTTGTTTCTGGTGAGCAGGTACTCCTGTCACGTGAGACGTGACTCTCTGGTGTTTGGGTTTCGTTTCCCGTCTGCGAGACGTGGTTTTCTGGACCATCCGATGTTTCCGATATAGTGGCCAGGGTGCCAGTGGCTTCACCGAGGTCGCGTCTTGTTTGTACGGTGCCCGCGACCAGGTGGTCGAGGTTGCACTTTGGACAGCGTGTCCAGGTTGGCCTTGTCTTGGGAGACAGGCCTCTACGGCGGAGTTGCCGTAGGTTTTGCCTCGGTAGGTGGTGTTAGTGTGGTCCGGATCCCGATTGTGAGATCGGTGTCTTCCTTTCCGGTATAGTATAGTAGCTGTAGTGCCGAGTTTTGACCGGCCACCGGTTTGCTGTTCCTGCTGTAGTTGTAGCTTTCCTTTCCGCTACTGCCGTTGTTTCCGGTTGGGGTTCCGCGGGACCCCTGTTGAGTCTCTGTTTGGAGACTCATCCCTACTTTTCAGGTGCGGCGGTTCTTCCTCTAGGTTCGAGGATGCTGTTCAGAGGTTCTCAGTTGCCAGCTCGCCGGGTAGAGTGTTCACTTGGCATGTGGTACGCTTTATTGCTTTAGACTATACTTTCTGTTGGACTGGACTCTGTTGTAGTAGTTGTTTATTTATTTCTGTTAATTGTTGAATTGTCATGCTTTATTTCCTATTACTTTGTACCTCCACACTCCTTTTAGCCCTTCCAAGCCCTCCCGGCTCGTGGGCGGCGGGCCAAGATTCGAATGGTATCGGGCCTTCCCGGTATCCGGATCTTGGGTCGTCACAGCTGGTATCAGAGCAGTGGTTGTGGACGTACATGGGAATTCAAGATATTGCAGTGATCAGAGTCCATAAGGTCGAGTACAGTCGACAGTTGGCCTAGGGTTTTGTGTTTATTTTTCGCTTTATTTTTCGCTTGAGACCTTGAGTGCGCTGTGTGGCACTGTGAAGGCGGTCGCTGTTCACGGCTTTCGTTCCGACGTGGGATCTAAGGATCGATGTTGAGAGCTTCTCCCTCATCGGTGGTGATCCCGATTGTCCAGCGTTGGGTAGAGGTTGCTGGCAGGCGTGAGTTTGTGGTGCTGCGTTCGAGGTGTTTGCCACGATGTCAGGTGGCTGACGAGGATTGGTCGTGGTTAAGTGGCCGTGAGTGTGCTCTGAGGAAGTTGTTGTCGATTCTGTCCACTCCAGCTTGAGGTCTATCCAGCCCCTGATGTGTTAAGGTTGTGGTTTAAGGTGGCAGAGTGGAGTGTTCTGATCGAGAAGTGTGCTCGGGTGAGCTGAGGATCTTCTCGGTGAGCTGCTATTTTGTTGAGCCTGATGTTCTTGTCATGCTCTGTGGCGTCAGAAATGACATGTCGATCCCGGTTATACTTACGGATTTCGAGGCAGGATTGGGTTGTGGTGTCCCTGTAGGTCTTGCTCATGTGCTCTTATGTGCGAATGGGTTGTGTTCGCCTTGATTCAGCTCAAGATGAAAAGGTTCCGTGGTGGTTTCAGGACTCGAGGATGAGCGTCGACGGTTGTCGATTATGGCTCGTGTTGTGGCTCTTGGCGTGGTGTGTTGCAGTTCGAGGAATTGCTGTGGTGGTGCATCGGGAGATGCTATGATTGTGGTCCGACGTGACACTCGCCGAGTGTGTCGGAGGTGCTGACCTGACGAGGTAATGGTTTTCTTGGTGCTGGATGGTGCTGTTCCCAGCATGTGCGATATTTGAGGTCAGGTCGAGCTTGGATATTTTCCGTTGGTCGGAAGTGTGATTGGTTTCTCCCTTGGTTGGAGAGATTGTGTTTGGCTAAGGTTCGTCGTCTTGTATTATGTTTCCGGATCGGTTGGCCTTCATGTGCCATGAAGTCCGTGCGAGACATGTTCCGTGTTGTGGCAAGGTGGTTGCCTGTGATAAGTTGTGCCCATTTGCCTGGTACGTAAGGGTGTTGGCGCTATTCCGGAAGGACGTGTGCCAGTTGGGCGGTGTTCTTGAGAATTTACGACTAATGTCGTGATTTTCTGATGCGTGGCGGATCAGAGCCTGTGGTGTTGCGGAGGATTGTCAGATTTGGGAGTGAATCTGTGCTTTGGGGTTTGAGGTAAGGGAGCTTTTCCTCACCCTGTTTTCTGAAGTTGGCCAGCCTAGTTGTGGATTGTCGGGATGGCGAGTTCCGAGTTGCCCTGTTTGGCTGTGCGCGTGGATCAGAGTGAGCAGCGGAAGCCTGGTGGGCTCACAACCCATAGGTTTAGGATCGTAGCGTTGGTTGCTACGGGCAGATTCCTGAGTTTGCGTTGAACATGTGAGGATTGGTTCCTCTGTGCGAGACGTGTTGTTACCGTGCCGTTGCTCGAGGTATCATGATTCTTGGCACTGGCAGGATAGAGTATTAGGGAATGTGCTGGCTAGTGTGCCGCATGAGTACCATGTTTCTATGATGAAAGCCGTGTTAGGCGTCGATGTTAGACCTGGATGGGGGTTGTTGAGGATGTCACCTGACGGAGGTCGAGGACGTGTTGGTCAGAGTCGGTGGCTTGGTGCCCGGCTTGTGTTGCCAATCGTGTTCTCGGATGAGATCGTGTTCTAGAGGAAGTGATCTCTGAGAGATTGTGGGTTCTGGTTGGTAGCTGCGAGTGACTGGTAAGGCTAGTCTCGTAGTCGACCATGGTAAGATGTGTATTGTTGGGGACCCGTGTGCATTAGTCGCGGCGTTGGCGACCAGGTTGCCATGAGAATGGTTGGCACTTTCCTCCCCTAGAGAAGTGTGCCATGAATTGTTCAGGTGGTGTCCCGTGGCTCTGTGGTAAGGGCAGAATCGGGATTGGCAGGTGTTCACTTAGATTTTTTGAGATAGGATTCGATGAGACAGGACGGAAGAGTGACGCCTGTGCGTGGAGGTCCTTGATGGGACGTTGGTGTCGCAATGGTTATTCCTTGTATGGTGACCGGCATGGGATGGTTCCCCTGTAAGTCTGAGTCGAGTGAGGTGATGATCGAAGACACCAGGATCTTGTCATTTGGTTTCATCGTGCTCTCCTGCAAGGGTTGAGTTGGCGCGATGGTCAAGGTTGGATGTGGAGTCTGAGAAGAGTGCAGCTTGAGATGTGGTAATTGTCTGTGTGAGTCAGTGGATGGCCTGTTATGAGTTAGATCGTGCCTGCTGGGCCGGTGGAGGTTTCCCGTTGACGAGCAGTTGGTGACCGGTGTATGGTCTTTCACAGACAGAAGATGCGGGTGGTTGCGCATCGAGATCGGTGAGATCTGCGTATCGGTGAGACCTTTGGTGGTCGTTTCCGTGATGTGCTTCCCGGATGGGATCTGGGCTTTGTCGAAGTCTATCTTCTGGCAGAGTTGGCCCAGTGATATGTCTGGATTTCAGCTTGCCAGGTGTGAGGTGATCCTTGGCGCTGAGCCGATGATCTGATTGCGATCTGTTGAGATGGCGATGTGAACTGGTGGAGGCTCTATATTGGTTATTCCCTTGAGAAGGGTGTGCAACCAGTCAGCTGGTTGTGAAGCTGATGTGTAATTTGTATGCCGACCATAGGATGGATCGGTAGATGTTTCTCGTGTCGAGGACTGTGTCTTCTCGGTGAGCGAGAGGGTGGCAGCGGTGCCATGATTAGTTTTTCGTTGTGACTGAGGTGATGCCAGACTGTGTCCCTTGGTGTACGCCTGCTCTGATAGCCGATGTGTGCGGCGTGCGGAGCGAGGTGTTCTTCATGATTGTAGTCTGGCTGTGTCCCTCAGGATCCGTGTCTTCGAAAGAATCGAGGTTTTCTATACTGGGGCTCTATTCGATGGGTTTTTTTTATTATTCGGGTCAATCAACTAGTTAATTAATAAATAACCAACTAATTAGTTCACCACGCAGGTGTGCCAGTCACATGAGTGACGAGTTTATTGTGCGCTCATTCTGACCCATGTGGGCGAGAGTGAGATTCGGGTCAGGACCAGCAGTCCGCCATACCATAAAGGCTATGACGTTAATTACATCCCCCATAAGGGAGAAAAACTTTGATTAATTGTCGAGATAGCAGGCCGTCCAAGGCCGAAGTAAGGTGCAAGAGATGAATGCGACGAGGTCACATGGAATGCTTTTTATCTATCATGCAAGAGAGGCATGGTTCATTAAATTGGAGACCCTCGATACGTGGCGGAGGACAAAGGTCCGAAGACCACCATCGCGCATGGCAAAGACTTCCGATCGGAAGTAACCCGGACATTCGTCAGTGCCATTTGATATACCAGAGGGGATCCATGCAGGCGTGCATGCATGATGCTCGTGATTACGCTAAGCATGGTAACAGAGTTATGAAGATGAACGATGATCAATCAAGTTTATTAATCTCCACCGAGGGAGATGAAAGTGGTAACATAGGCATGATAACAAAAGCATGATGATAACATGCATGATAGTAAAAGTATGATAATAAGATGGTTCAGACTTGAACATCCCTTCTCTTATTTGGTTTATTACTGGTTGATGTTTATTAATCTCGACCACGGGAGGCGAGGATCGCTTCGAAGATGAGTGAGTGATTAGAAGAGAGCTATAATTCAAAACAGGCGCGACCGAGCGTAGGGATAGGTTTCCCCGACGCGACCAAGCATAGGAAAATGATCTTAATCCGGCGCGGCCATAACAAGCGTCAAACCGGCGCGGTGGCCTTGGGGCGCGTCGGTTTAGGGCGCGCTGGGAACGAGCCAGTTGAAAACAAAAGTTTATGAGTCTAAAGCTATTCCGGCGCGGGGGGGTACCGCGCCGTATTAGGGCGCGCCGGATTAGGACCACGCCGTTTTAGCTGGTTTTTTGATGAATTTTGAAACTATTTTGGTTTATTAAGATGTTGTTGAGAGTTTCGAGGTTAATTAGGTTGATTGCCTAGTGAATCAGAGTCCGGGGCTCTTCAGGAGCAAAGTTATTTGCCAGTGAGAGGTTCATACTTGAGCACGGTGGTTTATTACCTGAGAACTTATGCTTTATTAAGACCAATTCACTGGAGGTAACTTTATTGATTAAGAAACCTGACAGAATTTTGGCAGCATCTCCCCCGTCCCTGAAAGGTTGTAGGGGAGAAACAGGGTCATACTCACGTGTGGAGTAAGCCCCTAATCAGCCGGTCAGCACAATGGTAGCCAGCAAACTCCAATCGGATAGGAAACCCCCAGGACTAGCCTACAAGAGGCACCATGGCTCCGTGGGTTGAACAGGTGGATAAGGCAGCTATTGGGGGAAGCATCAACCCCGAGGGCTAGCCTACGAGGGGCGAGCAACCTATAGCCTGCACTATTATCCAAGAGAGGGACGACCATTAGGATGAGAAGCCCCGAGGACTAGCCTACTAGGGGCATGCATCCCATAGTCACCACAGGGTCCCGGAGGGCTGTGGGTTTGAATTGTTGGGCTGAAGCCCCTGTTGATATTAGCCCTATGGCCCGTAGGGAGCATCCGTCATTCACAGGTGGAGCCCCTTTGACCAATTGGCAGTTCTATGAAACAGTGGGGAATGTCCCCCTCCCCGGATTATTGGGACAAAGCCAACGGAGCTAGGATAGTTCAGCGGCTGCAAACCACAAACGAGTGGAAAGAAGACATTCGGCATTGACAGATTACCATTCACAGAGTTAAGGTATTGATGCTCACGAGATTGGGCTAACATTCAGGGGGGAAAAGGCGATTAGCGGTCACAGAAGTAGTAACTAGCATGTAGATAGGATGATTTAACTACCTACACACATGCTCGAGTGACTGGCATGCAGCAATCACAAGACGGATCTTACTGTTCTGGAGGTGACCCCCACCTTCTCTGAGCAATAGAACAATGCAAAGAGAGAGGGAAGTGGAGATCAGACCTTGAAGCAGAGCGGGAAGAGGCACGTGCACAAGCACCCCTCTATCCACGAAGCCTGTAGAAACCATCGAGTAAGCCACGGACACTGCGTCAAAGGGAAGGACCCGGGGAGGGGTCATCTCTGTAGCCCATGGTGTCCCAGGGCATATTCGTAGTCGGAGAAATCGAGTTCGGAAATCACGTGAAGAGGGAAACAGATAGACACACCGACTGAGATATAAGTGGAAGAAAGAGGCACGGCACCGAGCATCTAATCTACCAGCACATTCACATATATATCATCACCCGTGAACGGGGGGCTAATGCATATATTACAAATCTGGCGCCGGCATCGTGGCACGGTCACCGTCTACTAATTGCAGAGAGATTTACAGAGGAAGAACAAAGCAAATAGATGACAAGGAAGGGGGGGAGGTTGGCTCATACCATCGCCATCCCCCCCTTCTCGCTTACATGACGACAGCAAGAGAAAAACAGAAGGGGGATCTTCGAGAAGCAATCTACAGAAACCACCTAAACTTCACTGGCAAAACCAGAGTATCAGACTCTCCTTCTCCTTCTCCGGCTCCGGAGGGCTTCAGGCGGAGAGGAAGACGGCGGCGAGGGGGACGCTCAGTGGGAACCCTACTTCTCCCTCAAGGAAACCCTCTCTCCCTCGAACTTGATTAGCTCTCAGGCTCTCTCCCTCCCTCGAGCAATCGCCACTCTTTTCTCTTAATTCTCTTCCTTGTTCAATTGTTCTCCGCCTTCCTTAGTCGAAACAAGGGTTCATTATATAGGGAAGCCTGATCCGGCGTGGACAATAGTGCGCCGGATAAGGGATCTTCCATGCTTTTGGGCACGCCGGATAAGGAATCTTCCATGCTTTTTGGCGCGCCGGAATTAAGGGCGCCGGATAAGAGGGCGCGCCGGTGAAAGGGGCACCATATTAACTCCTTCCCCTTGACACGGGTTAGCCGATGAGTCCGAGGATGGTCCCGGGAGCCACCGTGACCATTCATCTCGCCGCAGTCCTTCAAAATCTTGACGGAAAGCCTTGACGAAGCTCTCGAGATGACGTATGACCCCTCTCGGAACTTCGAGTATCTTTGGTTTGAACACGCGGGTTTCCCGCTGACACGACTTTCAGCCCTATGATTCATGCTGCTAGCTTGGCCTAACATGTGTTCAAAGCTCCGTGAATGGTGGAATAACACCCGGGATAGTTCCGCCCCGGCTGGGCGATCATTTGGCCACTAACGAACCCAAGTTGGCGAGAAGCCGTACCCGTGCCGGGTGATCGGGATCTTCTGCCGACAGAGCCCTCGGTCCTCCATTCTGAAGAGCTAAGGGCATTCTTTCATCTCATGAGAGTCTTTCATAAGGTGGCGGACCACCAGGTAGACCGTTGTCCTTGGTCGGACAGCGGGTGTAGTGTATGCAGCATGACGGAGTCGATATCGGTTCATTGGGCAGGCCTGGTCGCACTGCCGGTTGGTTGTGAACTCATCTCGATTCTCCTGAGGTGAAGTCCCCAGTGTTCATACAGGGTGACATGAGGCTCTGGCAGCTTGAAAGTGCTTCAATATGCTGATATCCATCGGCTCCTGTGTTTCAGTGGGCCGTGTCATTCGTCTTTGAGACTTGGTCGCTGTTTAATCATATTTTGAGTGCCAACAAGCTCTGACAGCATTGTCAGTTGGTTAAGGTGTTCTTCCCCTGTGACTTGGTGTTAATCCTAAATTTTGAGGATGAAATTCCTTTAAGGGGGGAGGGCTGTAATGCCTCGGATTTTTCAGATATTTTTCGAATCAGTTTCGTGGGTCTCGGAGTGTATTTTATGCTTTACACGTGTTTTTCCCTGACGCGCCTTCGGAACTCTATGCAGGGCGAACCGTGGCATTCTCCGACTCCGGGACGTTACCACTGCGTTGTGCTCCTCCCGAGGATCGCGGAGGTAATTTTTCATAATTTTCTGAATTTATAAAATTTTTGGGTTTTTCTATATATTAACCCTTTCTCTCTCTCCCCTCTCATTTTCTCTCCCTCACCCTCTCTCTTCTCTCACGCTCTCTCCTCTCTCCCTCTCTCTCCGGCGGCCGACGGAGTGGAGCGCGGGTGAGGCGGGGACGGCGCGGGTGAGGCACGGGCGAGGATGGGTGAGGATCGAGGCAGTGGAGGCGCGGTGAAGCTCGGCCGCGAGTTCGTGTCCCGCCGAGGCTTCAACGGCGTTTTCTTCGTGGATCGGCGTCCACGGCGCGCGAAATCTTCGGTGGAGGTAGTGAGATGGACCCTCAGCTCGTGTGTTTCATTTCCCACAGATTTGGTAGCCTATGGCGAGTTGAGTGGGGTTCTTTTCGCATTTTAGGTAAAATACATATTTTTGGGGTGTGAGCCTGATCTAGCGTTTTAACGCGTTAATCGGTGGTTTGTGGGCATCATTGAATGCCTAGGGGCTTGGAGAATGATTTTCCCTTTGTTTTCCCCACCACCTGGGGGTGATTCGGGCGTGAAATGGATTTCTTCGCATTTTTTGCCATTTTCGGGCGCGGACTGAGAATACGCTCGCCAAGGTGGGCGCGCTCTTGGAGATCACGCTGCCCCGATAGAGCGCGTTCATCGGAGAAGATGAACAGTAAGGTGATTTTTGTCGCGCTATAGGTATAGGGGGCGTCTGTTCTTGTCACGCTATGGGCGAGTGGCGCGTCCTGTCTGATCGCGCTATACACGTATAGCGCGTTCTGTTCTGGTCAGTCGCGCTATATGTTTATAGCGCATTCTGATGTCGCGCTACATGGATATAGCGCGTTCTGACTGAAGGTGCTATATGAGATTGGCGCAATCTTGAGGGCGACCAGTCGGGCAACCCGGGATGGGTAGTCTACGGCTGATCGTGCCTCCCTTGACCGTGTGTGTCTCGGACACCCCGTGGAGTTCCGTGACCGTGTCTTTGGATGTCCGGAGGTTTTGTTTTCCTCGGTTAGCGTGCCTGTAGGCGTGTGTGTTCCGGGCTTGTGTTACGCTTGATCGAATCTCCGGGTATCAGTGTAAATACGGTGGGGTCTCCCCTGCATGTCGTGAGTTTCTCTGGAAGATGATTCCCGAGTGGGTCATGTGTTTGGCCTTGGACTGCGAGTCCAGCCATTCAGCCTGGGGGCTAGAGGTTTCTCGCTTTTCCCTGGGATGGGGAATCGGCGTGGCGGCTTGTGCACTGCCTTGGGAATCATGCTTCTGTGCTTTCCGCGTGAGCCATGTGTGTGGCCTTGGATTGTGAGTCCAGTCACCCAGCCGGGGGCTGGAGGTCCCTTGAGTTCCCTTCTTGAGGGGATAGTCTCGGGTCTCGACGGCTCGTGAGCTATCTCGGTATTCGTGCTACCGTGATTTTAGACTTAGGGATTAGGCTAGATTGACGGCCTTGTGCTGTTGCGTGCGACGGTCTTGACCCCGAGTCTCGTGACTCAAGGACCGTTGGATTTAGTGAGTCTAGAGGACTGTCCAGAGTCCGGTGGCTCGGTGCCACTTGGTCCTTCGTGACTTTCGCGCAGGGTGCGTGGGTGTTTCTCGGAGTTTCTCCTCGGAGAGTGGTCACATCAGTGACTCCCCATTAGTCGTAGCCTTTCGACACGCGAGTGGTCCCACCAGGGAGTGGTGGTGAGACTACCCCGAGAGACGGTTTTTAGACTAGTTTCCGTAGGGCCCCACGTTTGACGCCAGAGTCTGGCTGAGAGGAAAACCAGTCAGAGGGCCAGACCTAGGACGTATGGTCTGTGTGTGCACACGTGGTTGGGGGTAGTAGGACCAGCACTGACGAGCACGACCCCAGCTAGTCACTTATTTTATGGTTACTTGTACGGTGTCTCAGTTCCCGCTGGGCCAGAGTGAGACACCTGAGGCGCGGTCTAAGTCGTCAGTGGATGCATCCGACCTTGCTTCTAGTGGGCAGGTACTCCTGTCAAGTAAGACGTGACTCTCATGTGTTCGGGTTTCATTTCCCATCTGCGAGACATGATTTTCTGGACCGTTTGGTGTTTCCGAGGTAGTGGCCAGGGTGCCAGTGGCTTCACCGAGGTCGCGTCTTGTTTGTACGGTGCCCGCGACCAGGTGGTCGGGGTTGCACTTTGGACAGTGTGTCCAGGTTGGCCTTGTCCTGGGAGACAAGCCTCTACGACGGAGTTACCGTAGGTTTTGCCTCGGTAGGTGTGAACGTGTCACGTGGTGGACTGAGAGAGAGATGAGGTTTCTCCCTCTCTTGGTGAAAGAAATAAATGACGAAAAAAAATGCGTGCGTAAATGGGGGTGAAATAGAAAAAAGTGGAGAGTACAACCTGTAGTAGGAATACTGCAGACCTAGACTTACCGAACTCCGGTACGTGGCGGAGATAGGGATCCGAAGACCCTCTCGCGCAAACTAAACTCCTTTCTCAGTAGGCATGGCCTAACGTTCCGTGAGTAGTTTTTTATATACCGGGTGCGAGCCTGGGACTCTACGTAGTAGAAATTGGTGGACAGAAAAATACACGTAGACTCGGAATTTGGAACGGCATATCACTCCTCACACAGTTATAATAGCAAAAATATAACAGAGAGTAAACAGATCGCCGCGGGACATTGATCCTGCGGGGTTTTAATAATATAACAAAGTGCAGAAAGGAAGTGCTGAAAGTAAATGACCACGGTGAAATGACTCACCGCGACCGATTATAGTACAAACAGACCCGTGCGGGATTTAGCTATCCACGGGTATTATAGACATAAAATAAAAATTACTACAAGCACGCGTTTGGTTGTGTGATCGCCAGGGACCGAGGGCCCCAAACTGATTGATCGCTTTTGCCTTTGACGCGGGATGATATGGGCTCCTTCTTCCTCTTCGTTCGGCTGGCCGAAGAAGAGGGCTTTTGAGTTGGTTACCCTGCAAAACAAACACAGAAATTACATCAGAATAATGATATAGTAGCAATTCATGAAATAACATGATAATAACATAAATAACATATTAAAATGCCAAAAATAACAAGGGGTGAGGAATCTTATTCAAGCCAATGGTGGCTTTGAGGGGCGCGAACACAACTCGGGCAACTGGTGGGACGAACGACTTCCCTCGTGTGCAAGGACACGAGTGCTAACTGGGCCGAAGGCTTCACCTTTCTTTCTGCACATTTTAAATGAGAAACTAATATGAATAAACAGAATATTCACGCATATAATATGCAAACAAGAATATTATTCATACAAGAATAAATACATAAATATCTGTATATCTATATCAGTATATGCACACACATATATATTTATATAAAAGTATACATACACACATATAAATATATCTATATACATATAGATATATATATACGTATATGTATATATTTATATAAACACATATATTTATATGCATATATTTATATAGCTATATATATATATATATATACAAATGACCATATAATGGAGGGAGAGGAGAAGGCTCCTCTCTCTGTTCATTTTTTTTTGGATTTTTCTTGTACTTTAATTATATATATATATATATATATATAAGAGAAAAGAAGAGACAGAGAGCAAGCACGTGAGGAGGGGTGGAAGAGAAAGGGAGAGAAGAGAGCAGACGAAGGGAGAGAGAAATAGAGAGAGGTCTGCGAGAGGGAGAGAAAGAGAGAGACAGAAAGGGGGCGAGTGAGAGAGAAAATAATGATAAAAAAATTAAAAGAGAGAAAGAGAGAACGTGAGCGAGAGAGAGACCAAAGCAGAAAGAGAGAGGGCGTGAGGGACCGAGGGAGAAAGAGAGATTAAAACATATAAAAGAGAGAAAGAAATCGAGTGAGACAGGAGGAGGGGGAATACATAAAAAAATATATATAAAAAGAGAGAGAGAGGGCTCAGCGAGATAGGGAGAGGGTGTGAGAGAGAGAAAAACAGGGAGGAGGGAGAGAAATAATAAAAAAGAGATTGGGAGGAGAGAGAACGTGAGAGAGATTGAGAGGAGAGAGAAGGATAATAAAAAGGAAAAAAGGAGATGAGAGATCGAGAGAGACTGAGAGAGAGCTGGAGGTGGGGAGAGAAGAACCGAGAGAGAGAGAGAAAGCGAAAGGGAGAGAGAGAGAGACAGATAGAGAGGGGGAGAGAGAAGAGAGAGGAGAGAGATCGTGAGATCTCTGGAGAAAGAAGAAAGGTTGGGAGAGAGAAAGAGGGAGAAAGAGAGAAAGACGGAGAGAGTGGAGGTGGGAAGAAAAAAAATAAAAAAAAGTGTGAGAGAGAGAGTTCGACGGCAGAGAGGGAGATAGAAACGGAGAGAGAAAGAGAGGGGGCGCGAGAGGGCGGTGAGCTCGGGGTTGAGGCCCGCGGCGGGTCTGCTCGGCGGAGGGGTCGCGACGGTGGCCGGTGAAGGTCCACGGAGGAGAGGGACGCGGGGGCAGCAGCGGTGGTGGCTGCGAGGGGAGCTCGCGGCAGGGGTGCAGGGAGGTCATCGGCGGCGAGCGACAGCGTCGGTGGCGGAGTGGCCGGAGGCGGCGGGGCGGCTCGCAGGCGGACAACGCGGAGAGGGGTGCGTCCGGTGGAGGAGTTGGCCGGTGGCGATGTTGAGGGCGTCCGGTCGATGAAGGATGATGGCCGGAGTGATGGCGACCGGCGTGGTCGATGGGATCGTGGCAGTGGAGGTGCTCGGAAGCGTGAGGAGGTAGTCGACGGCGTCTGCGGCGGTGCGGCTTGGTCGCGGGTGAGCTCGTCGATGGGCTTGCACCGGCGGTGTCGTGGAGGCGTTAGAGGTCGGTCGACGGTGAGAAAGGGCCCGACGGCGGTCGCGTAAGGCGGAGTGGTTGGTGGCTGCGACTGGTGTGCATGCAAGGAGAGGAAGGCACGGCAAGGGACGTGTGGGTGTTGTCTGGCGCGTGGTGGCTTCACGAGGGTGGCCGGTGACGACGAGGTTGGTGCAGCGGCCAGGCGGCAGTCAGACGACGGAGGATCACTCGGAGGTAGACGGCGGTGCTGCTGGCTGCTGCCGGCTGCTGCCGTGGCCATCTTCGCGGCGGTCGACGCAGGCGGAGGTGGCGTGGAGGTGCAGCGGCGGTCGGAGGCGGTGGACGACGAGGTGGAGGTGGTAGCCGAGGTGGACGGCGGGGCGCTTCGGCAGCGAGCGTGGCTTCACGGCAGGGGGGGCTCGCGTGCGACTGGGTGATGGTGTCCGGCGGTTGGTCAGGGCGGAGCTACGAGGGGGTTGCCGCGGCGAGGACGTGGGCGCGGTAGAGGCGACCGGTGGTAGCGGCGAGGTGGGAATGGTGCAAGCCGAGGAGGTTGTTAGAAGAAGAGAGGATGGGAAGAGGGTGTTGACAAGGGTGAGCGACTTCCCGGCGATGTGTGCATGCAAGGGGGGCTCGTGGTGTTGGCGTAGGGTGCAGGCAGTGAGATGGCCGTGGAGAGGGTGGTAGCTTCGGTTAAAGAGAGAAGAGAGGGAGAGAGGTGGCTGTGTGAGGGTGGTGGGGAGAGAAGGGAGAGCAGAAAAGAGTGAGACGGGGAGGTGGTGTTCACGGGAGTGGATGTGTTCACATGAGGGGGTGATGTTCACGGGAGTGGGTGTGTGTGTGCGATGATAAGAGAGGGAAAGAGAAAAAGAATAATGGGGAGACATGGAGACAGAGAGAAAAGGATGTGGGTAAAGAGAGATACCTTATGTTGGGGCGGCTGGGAAAGAAGACAGAGATATAAGAGATAAGACAGTGACAGGGATTAAGATTAATTAGTGATAAAGAAAGATTAGATTAAGGATAAGTATGATTAATATATAGATTATTATATATATTTTTATTTTTTTATTGATTTCCCTTTTTTATATACATACACATATACATAAAATTATTTTTATGTATTAGGATTTATTTTGTTTTTTTATTATTTTCTTCTTTATTTTTTGTTGATTTCCCTTTTTTATATACATACATATATACATAAAATTATTTTTATTGCTTTTCTCAATATGTATATATAATCTTTTCTCATCATTCATTTTTATCTTTTTTACTTTCTAATCTTTCTCCTTTTTGCATTTTCCTAACCCTTTTTTGTATTTTCATATAAAACCCTGAAAAATGACTAATCACCCACATAAATCAATCGTATAAACCACTCTGGGACATCACGGTATAATACGAGATTTACCCGCAAAAAATGTGAAAATGGCGGCGTGTCTACAGCTGTCTCGCCTTGGCATCTGCTTTATAAGAGTAGGACATGTAATGGAATGGAATGAAATGTATGGAATGAAATGGAGTGAAGTGAAAAGCGGATGGCAAGGTGTGATGAGACACGCCTTCATCATTTTCCTGATGGGAATCTTTCCCGAGTTTGACCGAAGTAACCTTGAAGAAGGTCCTCCGAGATCAGCCATTGTTTGGATGATACCAAACAAGGAAGGACAAAATGTGCGCTCGGGCACAAACAATTAAAAGAGGACCAACTTCACGGTGCGGAAGGACCTGGGTCGTAAACCTGCAGGTTTCACCATTGGGGAGCGGTTACCAGCCATTGTGGAAGTGCTACAGCCAAGGTGGGTCCGAGGGGAATAAAAGATGATTTGGAGATAAATCCAAACAATGGTGTCTTTCAGAGAAACAGTCCAAGGCGACCTCGGGAAAACTCGGTACTCGACTCAGAATGGAATATCTCACATTTCAGAATGTTTAAACATAGTGGCTTGCACAATCGACTTAGGTGAATGATTTTCGCAATGAGATCAACTGGCCAAGGATAATATTGTTAAGTTATGGAGATTGGGTCAGGACACCGATTCGATGAGTCGGTAAGGAGCCAGGGCCCGTTTATCGACACACCGAACGGAACCGTCGTCCCCATTCTGACATAACTTAACGTCCTACCCATACGACTCGGACTCCTCTGGAGTTGTCAGAGTTTAAGCTCAAACTCCAAATTCATTCAAGGCGCACGGCCCTTGACATGCTCTAATAGTGTAGATATAATATAGGACATAATGCGGATATGATACATGTGGGCGGGTGATGATCCATTTTTTTTCTTTTTTATTTTCTTTCATCTTTTTTCTTGCTTTTTGTTGTCTTCTTTTTTTTCTCTTTTCTTTTAAAGCCTGCATCGATCAGTAAACAGAAATATTTCACAAGGAATAAACACTCAGATGTATAGAATATCAATTAATTACAACAATTTACACAAGCAGGGAAACATAGAAAGCATAGTTTATCTGGCAAGGCACATAATGGCAACTCATTTTTTTGTTATTTTATTCTTTTTCTTTTTTTGTTTTGGATTTCTAGTGTTCAATCATTACTCGGCATTTGTTCCTCTCGTTTTCAGGGTGCCCAGCATGTGGCAAAGGATGGCCGACATAGTCTTTTCTGGTTCTTAAGCTCCTCTTTCGGAGGTCATGTCCTTTCAGAAGCAACCTCGCGGCATGGTGGCTTGTGCCAAAGGGATCGAGCATGAGCTCGCAAGTCAGGTGGGCGTGATTTGGTTCAAAATTCAATTGCACAGTTCACCCACTTATTCTGAGCTTGTGAGATGATTGGATCTGGATGGCAGTGGAAATCCCGGGCTTGCTAGCTCTTGTGGTCTGAGCAGAGAAGGAATGTGTTGCTCGATCAGAGCGTGATGCCCAGACAACAAAGCTGGAGAAGGTGTGACGACAAGTCATCGAGGAGCTGCCCCGAGATGTCCTGGAGCTGAAGGTTTCTCTCCGGATGGCGAAGAGAGAGGTAAAGCAAGAGACAGTGGAGAGAAAGGCGAAGACATAACAGCACATGAGGTTGGGAGATGGAGCTCTGAGAGAAAGAGCGTCCAGACACGTCACTTGCTCTGCAGATTGGAGGGGAATTGGAGCTCGCGGCAGAGGAGCTCCTGGAGTTGGTAGCATCTCCATCGGCAAAGCAAAGGGGAGCTCAGCCAACAGCTTCGGATTCAAGAGCTTCGCGGCCATCGGGGTCGCAAGAGAAGCTGGAGAACGGCGAGGAGCACTGCCAAAGAGCAGGTGGGAACGTGTGGCGCGACAAGGCGATTGCTGCGTCACAGAGCTCTAGAAAGCCTCCGAAGGACTTCCGTCTTCGGAGAGAGAAGAGAAGCGACCAGAAGAGTGACGAGGATTAGTGAGTGGCTTGCACACCCACTCTCTCCTCATGGCAGGCACAAACTCTTATATAGATATGTGAGTGGAATGACTTGGTTTGAACACGGCTTGTTTGCCCTGGATATGTTCCTTTTTCCCTACGCCTCTTCTCTACCACGTGGGTTCCCACATGACATACTCGACGAGATGTCTTCTTAAAACACGGAGTGGTGACTCACCATAGCCATGATTTTCAAAGGGAATCTGCCATCAGACTTCAACAATATCGGCCCTTGATGCTCTTTTCCCACGCGAATGTCCTGCATTTCCTTATTTGCGCTAAAAGTAGTCGCAATAGGACAAGGGACACGGGGAATCTTTGGACCGAATAGGAGTGGCGGGTCAACAAATCACGGCTCCGCTCCATTTACTCCACATGGCTAAGTGGCACGCGAGGGTACCGTGGCCATGATTTTCCAAAAGAATCTACCACCAATTTCAACAACGTCGGCCATTGGTCCTGTTTTCCCACATAAATGTCCCCAATTTTCTTGTTTGTGCTAAAAATAGATGGAAGGGGACAATGAACATGGGGAATCTTTGAACCAAATAGGGAGGACGAGTCAACAAATCACACCTCTGAATCGTTCACTCCACATGGTAGAGTGAGCGCAAGAGTAAAAAGGAGGGTGACTTGTCGCAAAGGCTGTTGCTAGGGGTGATGGTGATAGATGCAGATCACCTTCTTTCCGATCCTATAAATATCTCCCCTTTCACTCGACTTCGAAGCACCGAAGTCGTAAGAGCTAACCCGAAGAGTGAAGATTTGTAAAAGGGGGGTAGTGAGTGTTGCTCAACTTTCAGAATGGAGGGTGAATCTAACTTCAGAGCAGAGGGTGAGTCTTCCCGCTCTTCGAAGAGGAGAAGATCTGGTAGCAGCTCCAGAAGACTCTCAGAAGTCGAAGGACAACTGAGCGAGAGGACCCGATCACAGCTTGTGAGTGGATCCCTTTGTTCCTTCTTTCATCCTTCCTTCTCCTTTCTTCCTTAGCAAAGCCCCACTTTCTCACTTCTTGTGTATGTGTAGAGCATGATGCGATCGCACATCTCGTGGGAGCTGGTAGTAGCGGCATATCGAGGTCTCCCGGACTTCCAGAAGGCTAGGCTAGACGTGATGGGATTCGGGGCCTTCCTCCGAATCGAGCCAATTAAGCTCGACCTTGCCCTGATCCAAGCACTGCGTGAAAGATGGGACCCAGTGAGTCGGGCATTCCTAATGCCGTGGGGGCACATGGTGCCCAGCCTGGAAGCCATGGTCCGCATCACGGGCCTGAAAGTGGATGGGGAGGCAGTGACTGGCGTCACCTACGCGGACTACCGAGAAGGTGCCCAGAAGCTACTGGGGTTGGACCTTGACGGTCGGAAGAACAGGTCAGTAGCTAAGGCATCGATCATGGAGGTGTTAGGGCTTACTGACATTCGTCCACGGGATGACGAGTCCCTGGAGGAATTCATGGAAAGGGCAGAAAGAGGTGCCAGTGCCGTATACTGCGTGGATGCTAGCAACAGGGAGAGGACCAATATGGACCTGAGGAGGTTCCTCCTCTTCCTGTTGGGCAAGTTGCTGCTGGGCTCCAAGGGAGACAACATACACTGCCGCTTCCTGGAGCTGCTCGTGGACTTGGAGAGGGGTAGGACAGTACGCCTGGGGAGCTGCCATACTAGCGCATCTATTCACAGGTCTGTCGCAAAGGATAGACCGAGAGGTGACAATAAATGGGTTTACGCCCTTCATCCAGGTAAAAGATTATTTTGTGTTGTTTTTGTTTTGTGCTTTTTTTTGTATTTGTTGATGTGAATGGCCCATGATGATGTAGCTATGGAGCTACTATTATATTCCAATGGGGAGAGCTCGACACTGGCGGCCAGTGACGATCCCGTTAGCTAGGCGGTGGCAACCCATCATGAGCACAGCACCACTATCCTACCAACTGATGGTATTGAGACGGGAGCTACAAGAGTTCCCTGCAACGATGGTAGGATACTTTTTTTCTATTTTTTTGTTTTGTTCATTTTTTACCATTTTTTTGTATTTTTGAGTAACTAAGAAGATATGTACAACCCAACATAGGTGAACTGGAGGCCTTACTCGAATATGGTCGATGTCGACCAGCCATGGGTAATTGGAAGCCGTGCCCGGTTCGGACGGGACCTCTGGCTCCATTGTTTGAATGAAATTGAGCCACTAAGGCTACGATTAGCCATGAGGATCCTAGGACTTGCACAGGAATGGGTGGATATGACCACATCACCCAGCGTTGGGAAGAAGACGCGTGGGCCGACAACCTGCGTTGATTGGAGGGTGCGCTTCCCCGAACAGTATGAAGACTAGCAACGGGGTGGCACGCTCGTGGAATCACAAGCGCAAGATAGTGAAGATTACCTACGGCTCTACAGGGCAATGTATGCGGAGAGGCTCCAGCTTGGAGGGCTTGTGGAGGTAAAGTAAAAACACCATTTTTTTTTGCCTTTTACAATTTCCATTTTTTTTTTGATTTTTGTGAACTCAAGAGCCATAACTGTAGGATACCCGTGACACCATAATAACGAACTTACGAGCTCGTTTGGCGGACACGGAGCAAGAGTTGAATGACACCCGAGCGGCTCTGGGTTCATCAGTAAGTGTGTATGTACACGCTCCTGGTATGATTTGAAATTCATGGCCCTAGCCACTTAAATGTCACCTCTTATCTGTCGCAGCGTGCCCAGCTCGATGCAGTTTCATCGGCGATGGGGGCAGACGGCGTTTCTTCCAGTCTATGGATTCCTACTTCAGAGTTAGATCTACTCCACGAGCAGCTTGCTCATGCCACACAACGGGCTGCGGAGGCAGAAGGGATGCTTTCTGCACAGGTGAGGGTTTCACCGTTTAATATCCCTTGTTCAAACCTTGCCATATGCCTGAGATGAAACGTATGGCAGGAGAAAGAAACACAGGAGGCACTTGCGCATGCCGCGCAGAAGGAAGCTAGAATAGCCGAGCTAGAAGAGGAACTGCAGCGTCGTCCAGGTGAGGACTCTTCTAGGGATGCTGTGGAGCTGAGGATCACCCTTCAGCTGGAGAGGGAAGACAGAGAGAGAGAACGGGCCGAGAGAGAAAGGGACAGGGAAAGAGAGAAGGCCAAGAGATCGACCGAGAAAGAGGAGAAGAGGGCCCTGGAGGCCCAATTATTTGAATTGAGGACCAGTCTCGGCCTCGCCGAGCAGTGGCTGAAGGATGGCGAGGAACGCTACAGAAGAGCACGAGAGCGTGGCTTTCGTGTTAGTAGCTTCTTTGCTGCCCCCGCAGATCGAGTCGGGGAGTGGAGATAGAAAGAGGACACAAAGCGGTAGAAGTACCGCTTTTCATGGTTGGGTAGCACCCTCAAGAGCGTCTTGCCCGGAGAGTGGCGGGACGAGTAATGTGGAGAAAGAGGGTGGAACCTAATGTAGACTTTTGTTATTTATTTTTGGTTGGGAGTGGAATAAAATGTTTTATTTTTTTGATTCTCTGTTTCTTTCCGGTCTCTCAAATCTCTGCACACATTTAAGCAAACAAGTTAGTATTTCTGTTCTGACTTGCCCCTTGCTCAATAAGCAGACGAGGTTTTGAACTGTCCTTGATAACGAGTTAAGGGGCAAGCCCTTATTAACAAATGTAATAATAAAAGACAATGATGAATGCGACAGACAAGCACACGGATGCAAGCGAAAATTTAAAAGTGGAATTCTGCATATAAATGCCATCATGCAAATTGTGATTTTTTTTATTTTGGAGTTTTCATTCATTTTTTTGTGTTTTGTTGTTTGTTTATTATTTTTTTTTTTGGTCTTTTTTGTTTCCATTTTTTTTGCTTTGCATATATTTACATTTTCCTTTTTTTTTTTGGTGTTTTTGGATTTATTTTTTGTTTTATTTGCTTTTGATTTGTTCATTTTTATTTTTTGCTAACGCATGATGACCACCCCATATAACATCTAACCTGCATGAGAACAGGGGTTTCTTACTAACCTCCCAGGTATCCTAAGTGCACATCTAGGTTGATTTGGGCCTCTAGACTCCTCAAGTACTAATCCTGCCGGCTAAGACTTATCCTTATGACAATATCGTCATGCCATGCTTAGGCTCCCAGTTGCTTCCGACCGCAGGGATTCACCCAAAAAGTGTTCGAGGTAAATGATTTGCCCGACCCGAGTCTATTTCCTCACAACTCTAGATGATATGTAATGGAACACCCTGTAACCGAAACGACCAACCGCGCGACGCTGACCCGGAATCAGACGTCGTCGCACCCGTAGGTGACGCGCTTGCATTGGTCTAAGCCCGAGGTTAGGCTAAGAAGACATCAAGATGGTAGATAAGGGTCTTAACCAGCCAAAAACATGGAGACTCCTTCACGACAACAGCTTTTACTTTTCAAAAATGGACAACCATATGTTTGTATTGAAATGAGGTTACAAGCTTTGGCAAGCTTCACCCTTCGGGAACTCCATTGAGCCTTCATCTTCAAGGGAAGAAGGAAGAATATTGGGGGCAAACCTCCTGAGAGGACCGGCAAAACCGTTAACCCGGCGAGCCAGTAGGGGCGCACTTAATTTCCCCTTTCGGGCAACTTCAGACCAAATCTCGAGCATTTACATCTCATGACCCCTTTTGTATAGAATTTGACTTTCAGTCAAAGGGGTTGCATTTAGTGAAACCAGGCACGGTTACCACCAGGCTTTTCTTTTGACTTTGATTTTGTCTTCTTTTCTACTTTTTTGATAGATTCTTACGAGGGACATAATATTTTGACATTGTGGAATCCCTCTTGTGCCTGCGGGGACACTGCCCTCTTCTCGTGCTCTGACCCATGCTCGAAGAATTGGATCCTACTCTTACCCTGGGGGGTCGTGTTTGTGTTTCCCATGCTCAGCGTTTTAAGGGCGCCGGCTGTCTCATTCGGTCGAAGAGAGAGAGAGAATAAAGATTACAGCCTTCTGGAGACCTTCTGGGTGAGGCCTCACCATGAGCGATGCTACCGATCTTTTATAGAACACATGTGTACATGCATGTTGCCTTCTTTTGAGGGGGCATAAGCCGAACTAGCGGACATGGATCTCCACTGTTCTGGCAAACCAAGACCCGGAACCTACCAAGTCTTAATAGGCCCTATCCCAACATGGAGGTTGAATGCAATGACTTAACTACATGGTAATCTCCAGCATTGGCATTTTGAATTTTCTATTTTTTTCTTCTTTTCATTTTTTCTATTTTTTTCTTTTGTTGTTGTATATATACATATTTTTGTTGTTTTCATTATTTTCTATTTTTTTGTATTTTTCGTTTCATCATTTTTTGACACTATGTACACCTATCTAAGGTAGTACTTCTTAAGATAAAGCCCATTCCAAGGGTGGGATAACTCGATCCCCTCAGCATTGACTAGCCTGTAGGCGTTGCCAGGATGCACAGCCTGAACCACGTACGGTCCTTCCCAATTGGGTTGGAGTTTAGAACGCGGCCCACCAGGTTTTACAAAATTCTTTTCACTACCATTTCACCGACTTGAAATTTCCTTTTAATGACCTTCTTTTGATAAAAACGTGTGAGTCTGTTCTGATATACACGTGCATGCTCGGCAGCGGCCAACCGTTTCTCATCTAAGAGTTCCAATTGGGCAAGGAGTGAATCACGACGTTCGTCGAGGGGAAGCTCCTTGTCCAATTGTACCCTGAGAGAAGGAACCAAGATTTCATACGGAACTATCGCCTCCATCCCATAAGTAAGGGTGAACGGAGTTTACCCAGTGGGAGTACGGATTGAAGTGCGATAGGCCCATAAAGCCTCAATCAGCTTTTCTGGCCAATCCGAGAACTTGTTTTACTCACATGTCTTTTTTATGATTTTAATCAATGTTTTGTTAGTGGCCTCTGCTTGGCTATTACCTTGTGGATAATAAGGTGATGAATGATGCAATGCAATTTTATACCTTTTGCAGAGATCCTGGAGGTCCTGAGAAATAAATTGTGGCCCATTGTCGGTGACGATGGTTCTCGGGATGCCGAATCTGGCGATGACGTTCTTCATGATGAACTTGCAAACAGTTGATGGCTTGATTTCCGCATAGGCTTCAGCTTCAGCCCACTTGGTGAAGTGCTCCGTTGCGGTGAGGATGAAGGATTTTTGTTGAGTAAGGGAGTTAGGATCACCAAGAGGACCAATGATGTCGAATGCCCACATGGAGAAAGGCTATGGGGAGGACACTGGATGGAGAGAGGAAGATGGGGAATGGATCTTATCGGCGTGAAGTTGACACTTGACACACCTACGAACATAGACAGCACAGTCTTTCTCCATGGTGGGCCAATAAAAGCCTTGCCGAATGATCTTCTTAACAAGCATTTGGCTATTTACATGGCCACCACACACACCTGAGTGTGCTTCCTCTATACATTTCCAGGACTCATCGTCATCAAGACACCTTAGAAGAACACCAGTGAGGCTTCTTTTGTATAGCAATCCCCCAACAAGTGTGTACCTCTGGGCAACTCTCCTTATGACTTTCCTGTCTTCTGCTGTAATTTATTGTAAAGGAATGGTGATAAAAAAAAAGGATTAGACAGAAGATGCCTAGAAGAATTTACAAGATAAGAAAGGAATCAAAGAAAAAGGTGAGGACTAAATCCTCGAAAGCAATATGAGAACGGGCAGATGCCCGAGAGAATTGATATGACATGAATCGAGTCAAGATCGAGAGGAATTACAAATTGATGAATTGAGAGAGGCGGATTCGGAGGATCCGAATGTAAAGGAGGAGAATCAGAGGAGTATGGATCCGGAGGTTCCGGAGGAAGAAAATGATGAGGGACGCGATGCCCTGGGAAAAGGTATGCAAAAAGATAATTTAAAGGGATGAAAAGAACGAAGGACACAATGCCATGGAAGAACAAAAGGATAAATCGGAAGAAGGAAAGGTCCGGAGACTTCGGACGGATATGAAAAGGTAGGGCGCGATGCCCTAGGAGGGATGGATAACAAGATGAGAAATCTGGAGGTTCCGGAGGGATATGAAAAGGAAGGGTGCGATGCCCTGAGAGAGATGGAGAATGATATGAGAAATCTGGAGGTTCCGGAGGGAGATGAGAGACGGATAAAGATAAGGAATTAAACATGGAGGGGTCCGGAGGTTCCGGACGGGGTGGAATGTGAGGGTAGGATAAAGACAAAGAACTAAACAGAGCGGAGTCCGGAGGTTCCGGACGAGAAAATAATGAATTAAACAGAGTGGGGTCCGGAGGTTCCAGACGAGGATGAGAGATGGATAAAGACATGGAATTAAACATAGAGGGGTCCGGAGGTTCCGGACGGGGATGAATATAGGGGTCCGAAGGCTCCGGACGAGGTGGGATGTAAGGGTAGGATAAAGACAAGGAACTAAACAGAGCGAGGTCCGGAGGTTCCGGACGGGGATGAATATAGGGGTCCGGAGATTCCGGACGAGGTGGAAGGTAAGGATCCGGAGGCTCCGGAGGGATATGAATGTGAGGGTCCAAAGACCCTAGAGAAGAAGAGGAGCTTGATTGTGTAGATCTAGATGATGGAAAGCGTCCCCTCAGCCAATAGATCATCCATAAAAAGAAGCAGAATAACAACATGAATAGAGATGGAATGGAATATGAAGTGGATGGGCTACAGGATGGCTCCTCAACAGGAGATTTATCACCCTTAAGCTCCATTTTATGCTTTCCCTTCTTGCTAGTGGATACTCTCTCACAGGGCGGCCTCTCAACCTTCAATATAGCTTCTTGACCTCTTGGCCTCGCAGGCCACTCTCTCTAATTATGTGGCCCAAAAGACGGCCTAGTCCTTCCATGACCAACCGGCTTAATCGGTGCGATCAGCGCACACGGACTCTCATTTGATAAACTCTTAATAAGACCCCTCGAATGTTCAAAAATGATCGATAACTCTCTTGGCAAATAATCATAGCAAAAGCTTGAGAGTTCCACTTGTGTAGTTGGGATCTTGACATGGAATGGCTCCTTTGAAAATAACTCCCTTGATAAATAAATGGTATCTATCATTAAGAATTTGACCTTCGGCATAAGGAGCTTCTTATTTGATGCACTGCTCAAGGACGTTGGAATATCATGTGTGAATATGCTTGGTAGCATAGGTGTTCGCCCCTTGCATGGAAGTTGGTAGGGAGTAGACAAAACGTCAAAAGCTTCCAACAAAGAGCGGCCTGACCCACCCCTGAGCATAGAGTTCATCATCTCCTCGGCAGTAGAATGTGTCATCACTATGCATGAGGAGATCCCCTTCTTTTGATTGGCCATTTGGATTATGACCGAACAAGGGGTAATGAGAGCCGTGAAAGAATTTTGGCCAATGAGTAACATGATCGTTATTGTTTTGGCCCTTGATTTACTTAGCACAAATTCCTGAGAGTCCATTTTGATGGACATTGGTGCAGATGGAGATTCGGACTTCTCAAAGGTGACCGGTACAAGAACTCGAATTGGCATTCGGCATATGAAATCTTGAATTTTGAACGGCATATCCGTAACCGAATTCTTCTTGTCCGATTCTTGATCATCATCTTTAGCAAATGTATTTATAAGAATACACCCACTCCGAGAGGTGATAGAAAGAGGTGAGTCGGAAACAACATGATCAGACAATGGAGGTTCAATGAAAGAGGTTATAGAAAGGGTAGATGGAAGTTGAAACACGGCGAGCTTCTTCTCTTGCTCGGGAGCAGATGAGGTTGACTCTGGTGCAAAAATGGATGGGCCCTGCTCAGGGTTAACCACGGGTTTGGGTATGAGGTTGGGTGGAGGAACACAAGTGGTTGAGTTTAGTGATACAAGGCTAGCGGAGGTTTTAGGTAGGGATGGAGGGTTACTCGGTTGGGGACAACGGCCAATGGGAGGTTCGATGGAATTCGATGGTATGGAGGTTACTTGTATAGTTGGAGGGGTAACGATAGGAGGCTTGGTGTGTAGGAAGCTTCGAGTTTTGGTAGTACATGAGGGGTTTAGGGTAGGAAGTGATTCATGGTGCATTGACGCGGGTTGTTGGAGAATCGACCCATCATCGTAACACCATGATGTCTCATAAGCAGGGGTAAGACTAGTGACTTCATCCTGAGCATGGGGTTCTTGTGAGAGCAGTGGAAGAGGGAAACGAAGAAAACTCGGAGTAGGTGTATATTCAAAATCTTCATAAATTTCATCATGTGCCAATTCCAATTCTTTATGATCATCAAGTTCAAATGGACGTCGTGGTGGAGATGGTGTATATCGACATGAAGGATTTTGTGGATATGAATGCGGAGGCGGAGGGCCATATGAATGAGTGTAATGAATGAATGGTGGGTGGACGGCATCCACTTGATCATTAAAACTTGGGAGAACTTCTTGCTCACTCATATTCTCAATGCCATACTCATCTCTTCTATCCTTCCAATCATTCTCCATTTTAGTGATGTTATTCATGAAAGTGTGAAGGGGATTGACTTGAGGAGGAGGAGGAGGCGGTCGCGGACTCGTGATCCTCTTTAACTGTTCCTCCATTTGATCAATTTTATCAATGATAGCTTGTTGGAGAGGTGTAACTTGTGAAGTTGAGGGTCGACTTTGAGACTTTGGAGGGGCGGCTTGACATGGAGGCCATGAAGGAGAAAGGGAGTAAGGTTTGCCCATGGAATGACCTGGTCGAACCGGGGTAAGAGGGATAGCCAGATTTTGGGGCCATGAGGGATGCTGAAATGAGGGAGGTGGTTGGCCCATGTGATCCTCAAAAGGAGCAGCACGAGGACCACCTATGGCGCATGGATGACCCAGGGGAGAGGGAGAAGTAGATCCCCTCTTAATGACAGCCTGGATGGCTTCAAGTTGTTGAGGAGTAAGGGAGTCGATGTGAGGAGCTAGGACATCTAAGGCATAGGGAGCACTAATGGAGGAGAAAGCTCCCCCGGCAGTGGCCTGTACTCCATGTGAGGACTGATAAGACGGACCAGCGTCCATGGCACGGACCCCTGGCTCGCCTTAGTAGCCCTGGTCCGGGTTATACTCTCCATAAGAGTCACGACCTGGGTCATGCATTTGGGGTTCATAGCTGAGTGCCTCAGCCTTGAAAGTATCGTAATTGTATTCAGCCATCCGTAACACTTTTTTCGGAACGTAATAACATACAACAACAAACAAATGACAGAGGTTAACACACAAGTTGATGCTTTACGTCCTTTTTTTGTTTTTCTTTTATTCTTCTTTTTTTTCAATATGATGCTCACACAATAGGAGAGATCTTAGTTACAATATCAGTTTCCACCGTGTCATCTAAGGGCACTCGCCTCACCACAAATGGGTAACTAACTTCGGGGTACTTCAGTGGTACAACCTGTCCAGTGAACGAAGAGGGAATCCTTTGATGTCGGGGACTTACGGAGGTCCCGATGGAGGAGATCCTAGTCCGTCGAGAGGAATTCCCGACGGAGAGTCCTTCCTTCGCCGAGAAAGGTTAATCCTTAAAAAAAGTAAAAAAAGAAAGAAAGAAAATGGGGTAAATGCATGAAATGCAGTGCTGAATAAAAGATATATAACACAATAGCACAGAGATAATCACACAAATATAACAGAGATAACAATGATATAACAGATATAACAACAATAAACAGATAGAGTAGGATATAACCGTTCTTCTTTCCGAGCCGACACAGACTTGAAATGAGAAGGGACTGGGGGGAGTGCACGTGGTGCACGAGGGGAATGACGTGGCGCACGTGGGCGCGATAAGGAAGGGCATACGTGGGTGCCAAAAGGAGGGGCACACGTGAGTGCCAAAGGGAGGGCACGCGTGGGTGCCGAGTGAAGGGGGCACACGTGGGTGCCAAATGGTGGGGGGGCACACGTGGGTGCCAAATGGAGGGGGAGTGCACGAGGTGCACGAGACAATGTTGACCTCTCAAATAACCACAACGGACCGGGGGGAGTGCACGAGGTGCATGAGGGGAGTGGGCGCACGTGGGCGCAATAGGGAAGGGCACACGCGGGTGCCGAAAGAAGGGACACGCGTGGGTGTCAAGAGGAAAGGGCACACGTGGGTGCCGAAAGTTTGTGGGTAACCAAAAAAGTAAAAAGTAGGTCCCACCGTGATCGCCAGAGATGTGAACATGTCACGTGGTGGACTGAGAGAGAGATGAGGTTTCTCTCTCTCTTGGTGAAAGAAATAAAATGACGAAAAAAAAAGCGTGCGTAAAGGGGGGTGAAATAGAAAAAAGTGGAGAGTACAACCTGTAGTAAGAATACTGCAGACCTAGACTTACCGAACTCCGGTACGTGACGGAGATAGGGATCCGAAGACCCTCTCGCGCAAACTAAACTCCTTTCTCAATAGGCGTGGCCTAACGTTCTGTGAGTAGTTTTTTATATACCGGGTGCGAGCCTGGGACTCTACGTAGTAGAAATTGGCGGACACAAAAACACACGTAGACTCGAAATTTGGAACGGCATATCACTCCTCACACAGTTATAATAGCAAAAATATAACAGAGAGTAAACAGACCGCCGCGGGACATTGATCCTGCGGGGTTTTAATAATATAACAAAGTGCAGAAAGGAAGTGCTGAAAGTAAATGACCACGGTGAAATGACTCACTGCGACCGATTATAGTACAAACAGACCCGTGAGGGATTTAGCTATCCACGGACATTATAGACATAACATAAAAATTACTACAAGCACGCATTTGGTGGTGTGATCGCCAGGGACCGAGGGCCCCAAACTGGTTGATCGCTTTTGCCTTTGACGCGGGATGATATGGGCTCCTTCT
Organism: Amorphophallus konjac; assembly: GCA_022559845.1. Classification (NCBI taxonomy): domain Eukaryota; kingdom Viridiplantae; phylum Streptophyta; class Magnoliopsida; order Alismatales; family Araceae; genus Amorphophallus; species Amorphophallus konjac. The sequence continues at coordinate 115,858 of JAHNEJ010002196.1, forward strand.
TCCTCTTCGTTCGGCTGGCCGAAGAAGAGGGCTTTTGAGTTGGTTACCTTGCAAAACAAACACAGAAATTACATCAGAACAATGATATGGTAGCAATTCATGAAATAACATGATAATAACATAAATAACATATTAAAATGTCAAAAATAACAAGGGGTGAGGAATCTTATTCAAGCCAATGGTGGCTTTGAGGGGCGCGAACACAGCCCGGGCAACTGGTGGGACGAACGACTTCCCTCGTGTGTAGGGACACGAGTGCTAACTGGGCCGAAGGCTTCACCTTTCTTTCTGCACGTTTTAAATGAGAAACTAATACGAATAAATAGAATATTCACGCATATAATATGCAAACAATAATATTATTCATACAAGAATAAATACATAAATATCTGTATATCTATATCAGTATATGCACACACATATATATTTATATAAAAGTATGCATACACACATATAAATATATCTATATAGATATAGATATATATATACGTATATGTATATATTTATATAAACATATATATATATATATATACAAATGACCATATAATGGAGGGAGAGGAGAAGGCTCCTCTCTCTGTTCATTTTTTTTGGATTTTTCTTATACTTTAATTATATATATATATATGTATGTTTGTATAAGAGAAAAGAAGAGACAGAGAGCAAGCACGTGAGGAGGGGTGGAAGAGAAAGGGAGAGAAGAGAGCAGACGAAGGGAGAGAGAAATAGAGAGAGGTCTGCGAGAGGGAGAGAAAGAGAGAGACAGAAAGGGGGCGAGTGAGAGAGAAAATAATGATAAAAAAATTAAAAGAGAGAAAGAGAGAACGTGAGCGAGAGAGAGACCAAAGCAGAAAGAGAGAGGGCATGAGGGACCGAGGGAGAAAGAGAGATTAAAAAAATATAAAAGAGAGAAAGAAATCGAGTGAGACAGGAGGAGGGGGAATAAATAAAAAATATATATAAAAAGAGAGAGAGAGAGGGCTCAGCGAGATAGGGAGAGGGTGAGAGAGAGAGAAAAACAGGGAGGAGGGAGAGAAATAATAAAAAAGAGATTGGGAGGAGAGAGAACGTGAGAGAGATTGAGAGGAGAGAGAGTGATAATAAAAAGGAAAAAAAGGAGATGAGAGATCGAGAGAGACTGAGAGAGAGCTGGAGGTGGGGAGAGAAGAACTGAGAGAGAGAGAAAGCGAAAGGGAGAGAGAGAGGCAGATCGAGAGGGGGAGAGAGAAGAGAGAGGAGAGAGATCGTGAGATCTCTGGAGAAAGAAGAAAGGTTGGGAGAGAGAAAGAGGGAGAAAGAGAGAAAGATGGAGAGAGTGGAGGTGTGAAGAAAAAAATAAAAAAAAATGTAAGAGAGAGAGAGTTCGACGGCAGAGAGGGAGAGAGAAACGGAGAGAGAAAGAGAGGGGGCGCGAGAGGGCAGTGAGCTCGGGGTTGAGACCCGCGGCGGGTCTGCTCGGCGGAGGGGTCGCGACGGTGGCCGGTGAAGGTCGACGGAGGAGAGGGACGCGGGGGCAGCAGCGGTGGTGGCTGCGAGGGGAGCTCGCGGCAGGGGTGCAGGGAGGTCGGAGGCTGGGAGCGGCAGAGTCGGTGGCGGAGTGGCCGCAGGCGGCGGGGCGGCTCGCAGGCGGACAACGCGGAGAGGGGTGCGTCCTGTGGAGGAGTTGGCCGGTGGCGACGTTGAGGGCGTCCAGTCGACGGAGGATGATGGCCGGAGTGACGGCGGCCGGCGTGGTCGATGGGATCGTGGCAGTGGAGGTGCTCGGAAGCGTGAGGAGGTAGTCGACGGCGTCTGCGGCGGTGCAGCTTGGTCGCGGGTGAGCTCGTCGATGGGCTTGCACCGGCGGTGTCGTGGAGGCGTTAGAGGTCGGTCGACGGTGAGAGGGGGCTCGACGGCGGTCGCGGGAGGCGGAGTGGTTGGTGGCTGCGATTGGTGTGCATGCAAGGAGAGGAAGGCACGGCAGGGGACGTGTGGGTGTTGTCCGGCGCGTGGTGGCTTCACGAGGGTGGCCGGTGACGATGAGGTTGGCGCAGCGGCCAGGCGGCAGTCGGACGACGGAGGATCACTCGGAGGTAGACGGTGGTGCTGCTGGCTGCTGCCGTGGCCGTCTTCCCGGCGGTCGGCGCAGGCGGAGGTGGCGTGGAGGTGCAGCGGCGGTCGGAGGCAGTGGACGACGAGGTGGAGGTGGTAGCCAAGGTGGACGGCGGGGTGCTCCGGTAGCGAGCGTGGCTTCACGGCAGGGGGGGCTCGCGTGCGACTGGGTGATGGTGTCCGGCGGTTGGTGAGGGCGGAGCTACGAGGGGGTTGCCGCGGCGAGGACGTGGGCGCGGTGGAGGCGACCGGTGGTAGCGGCGAGGTGGGAATGGTGCAAGCCGAGGAGGCTGTTAGAAGAAGAGAGGATGGGAAGAGGGTGTTGACAAGGGTGAGCGACTTCCCGGCGATGTATGCATGCAAGGGGGGCTCGTGGTGTTGGCGTAGGGTGCAGGCAGTGAGATGGCCGTGGAGAGGGTGGTAGCTTCGGTTAAAGAGAGAAGAGAGGGAGAGGGAGAGAGGTGGCTGTGTGAGGGTGGTGGGGAGAGAAGGGAGAGCCGAAAAGAGTGAGACGGGGAGGTGGTGTTCACGGGAGTGGATGTGTTCACATGAGGGGGTGATGTTCACGGGAGTGGGTGTGTGTGTGCGATGATAAGAGAGGGAAAGAGAAAAAGAATAATGGGGAGACATGGAGACAGAGAGAAAAGGATGTGGGTAAAGAGAGATACCTTATGTTGGGGCGGCTGGGAAAGAAGACAGAGATATAAGAGATAAGATAGTGACAGGGATTAAGATTAATTAGTGATAAAGAAAGATTAGATTAAGGATAAGTATGATTAATATATAGATTATTATATATCTTTTTTTTATTTTTTTTATTGATTTCCCTTTTTTATATACATACACATATACATAAAATTATTTTTATGTATTAGGATTTATTTTGTTTTTTTATTATTTTCTTCTTTATTTTTTGTTGATTTACCTTTTTTATATACATACATATATACATAAAATTATTTTTATTGCTTTTCTCAATATATATATATAAGCTTTTCTTATCATTCATTTTTATCTTTTTTTCTTTCTAATCTTTCTCTTTTTTTGCATTTTCCTAACCCTTTTTTGTATGTTCATATAAAACCCTGAAAAATGACTAATCACCCACATAAATCAATTGTATAAACCACTCTGGGACATCAGGGTATAATACGAGATTTACCCGTGAAAAATGTGAAAACGGCGTGTCTACAGTAGGTGGTGTTAGTGTGGTCCGGATCCCGATTGTGAGATCGGTGTCTTCCTTTCATGTATAGTAGGAGTAGATGTAGTGCCGAGTTTTGACCGGCCACCTGTTTGTTGTTCATGCTGTAGTTGTAGCTTTCCTTTCTCCTACTGCCATTGTTTCCGGTTGGGGTTCCGCGGGACCCATGCTGAGTCTCTGTTTGGAGACTCATCCCTGCTTTTCAGGTGCGACGGTTCTTCCTCGAGGTTCGAGGATGTTGTTCAGAGATTCTCAGTTGCCAGCTCGCTAGGCAGAGTGTTCACTTGGCATGTGGTACGCTTTACTGCTTTAGACTGTACTTTCTGTTGGACTGGACTCTGTTGTAGTAGTTGTTTATTTATTTATGTTAATTGTTAAATTATCCTGCTTTATTTCCTATTTCTTTGTACCTCCACACTCCTTTTAGCCCTTCCGAGCCCTCCCGGCTCGTGGGCGGCGGGCCAAGATTCGAATGGTATCGGGCCTTCCCGGTATCCGGATCTTGGGTCGTCACAGTAATTGTCTTTGTGTAAGTGTGTTTGGAGGGGGGTCTCTGTCGGTATAGCTCTGTGCGCATGCGAATGTGTAGTCCCCCCCTCCCTAGGTCTGGTGGGGACCTATTTATGCAAGCCGTGGTAGCACTAGCTGTTCCTTGACTGGGAAATAGCGAAGATCGTTGAGGAATGCCTCCTTGATCTTGGAGAGTCGCCCGTTACTCCCTTGCCCGTTATTGGAAGGGAGACTTCATGGCAGGGATCCAAGTGGCATGGGTGTGACTAAGTCCACGCCGAGGTAAGCCCTATGATGGCGGTGGTAACTTTTGCCCGTTGGCGAGTTCTGTGACGTCTGAAATGTGCGCATTAATTCTACTTGTGGGCTGGCAGAGCTTCTTTGAGTCTCAACTGGGCTATATTGGATGGGTCGGAGACTGGTGTGGCGGTCCGTCACGGGTTTGACCGAATCGAGCCGCAACGGGCCCAACGATATTGGGCCACGCTGAGCCCGGCGAACATTCTCCAGCTCAAGTATTATCAAAAAAATTTATTAAACAATATTATCATTAGTGGTAATCATCAGTATGAATAAAAATATTAAATATTAACTAGGTTAAGAAAGATAAAATGATCATTTTTTAACATATGTTCTTATTTGTCTCTCTATTTTTTATAAGAATGACATCATTATTATCCCCTTGTATATCAAACATACATAAGAATAAGGATAGAGCTAAATTAATTCAGAATGAGTTATGATTATTCTTCTCGAAACTTATCTTGATACTAAACCTATCCTTAACCTCGTTTTGTTTAGGGTTTATCTCAAGATTATCCCCACTGTAGTCGAAACTTAAGTTATTTTATTTTGGTGAGAACAGATTTGGATAATCCGCTTAAAAGTGACTTAATCCGACTGAAGTCAGATTAATCTATCCCACCTTCACAGATGGGATAACTTAATCTAATATCACATTAAAATAAAAAAAGAATAAAATTTGATAAAGTAAATCTATTTAACTTTAAGGCCCGATTTGATAACAAAATAGAACCGAAAGGGATGAAGTATTTCTCGGTAACATCCAACTCCAACTTTGATAAGCACCGGAATAACTAGGTAGAACAGGGGACAAAGTCTGGTTTCGACCTGAAGGGCTCGAATATGCCATCCGCCCGAGTAGGCTATCCTACCCTTTGTTCTATTTTTTTTCAAACTGGCCCTAACCGAATTATCTTTAATCCCAGGCCAAAGTGGGGACCGTATGGAGCAGAGAGAAGGGGGTCCATCTAAGGGTGATCATTATTCGGATTCAACCCGAAAATCAAATTGAACCGATATTTAGTTCGGTTTGATTTGGGTTGAAATTTAAAAAAATTTGGTTTGTGTTCAAATCAAATTGTATTAAAATTTTAATTTTGTTTAGTTTTGAATTTTAGGGAACCGAACCGAACCGAATAACCCGAATTTAAGGATATTTTTGTCAAGTTAATATACGTGTATATGTAACTATAAATCCTAATTCAAAAAGTCCAATCTCTGTCATCTTGATGGAGTTTCTGACTCTATGAAATATGTTTCAAATCACTTTCCATTTTACTGTAACTAAAGTTCTTAATTTTTTATGTGAAAATAGTATGGAGCTTATTCTAACAAGTTATATATTTTTTAAAATATTTATTTTATTTGGTAGAAATTTTTTTATCTCATATTTCTTTACTCTTATTTGAGTTCAATCTAATTTTTAAATGGAGAGACGAATATAATTCAAATCGAACTAAACTATGATTTAATATTAAAATAATTTGATTTAATTTAATTCAGGTTGAAGTCTTAATTAGATCGATTTAATTTGAGAAAAAATTTTCAAATTAAATCAAATTAAACCGTACTCACCCCCGCGATGATGTATCCTCCCGTACTCTCTCGAGTACTGATAATGTGGGGGAGGGGCGCCATTTGTTTCGGCGGGGTAAGTTGGGGGAGCCAGGTTTATATGATTCACCCCTTCACCCTTTTCCCTCTCTTTTTCAAAACCTAATTTTCCCGAGTCGGTATGAGGCGGAGGAGGAGGGAGTACATGAAACAAAAATTTGACGAATAAATAGAGACAAAGGAAAGTCGCCCTCACTTAGTCACTGCCTCAGTCAGTATTCTTCCCTCGCCTGGCGATCCAAATACCCCAGGAGCCCATCCATCTCTGTTCCCCTCCCCACCTTCTCCTCAGATTTTTCTTTTTCCCGAGCTTTTGTTGAGAGATGCCGCGCGAGATCATCACCATACAGGTGGGGCAATGCGGCAACCAGATCGGGATGGAGTTCTGGAAGCAGCTCTGCTTGGAGCACGGCATCGGCAAGGACGGCCTCCTCGAAGATTTCGCCACCCAGGCAAGCGACCCTACCCACTCTCCTGCTTACGCCGTCTGGACGGATTTTCGTCGTTAAGCGTAGGAGATGAAACTTGCATCGTTTAGCTGTTATTTGTTGGATTATTGCGTTATTTGCAGTATTTCGTTGTCATCTTTGTAAACTAAAGAGTGTAGGTTGCTGGATCCGTTGGCTAGGGTTTAAACCCTGATTTTACGGCGGTCCACACAGATTGTTCATACGATGCAAACGATCAATTTAGAACAAGTTTGCTGAGCAAAATAAGTCACGTTTTCTTGCTGGACGTTCCTATGGAGCAGAAGGGTGAAGCTTAGCTCAAGCCCACTGTTCTCTAGCTCCTCGGAACTCTAACACATCTTTGACTTGCCAAGCCTACTGGACCTTAGTGTTATTTGACCTAACACGTTTATCCCATCTACTAGCTCTTTGGACCCTTTACCCTTTGAATTTGAATTCATCTTGGACAAATCGAACGCATTGGACTCTCGCCCATTGGACTTGAAACTCATAGATCCTGAACCTTACTGCCATTACACATTCTAACCTTATCTCAAGTCTTCCACACTACCATCATCAAACAAATCTACCAAGAACATCACTGTCTGTAGAGGACTCAGAACTAACATATCCATGTCTCACTTCACATGTCCAATGACATAAAGGTGATTATGTACTTTACCATACACAAAAATTATGCTTGCTCGGGCAATGTTGCCGTGAACTCGTGATACTAACATCAACTAGTGTTATTCAGATGAACATTCCTGTATTAACTCTTTGTGCTTAAAACTAGTACCTGCATGGTTCATAGAATATTCAATATTATTGTACTCTCTTTTATATTGTGAGTGACAAACTGGGTGGGCATGGGTTTTATGGGTTTTCTGTAAACTGTCTCTGGCACTGCGGCAGAGGTCCTAAAAAAATTAAAAAAAAAAACTTATGACTGACAAACTGGGCAAGTGCCCTTGGATTTGCTAATGAACTCTTATTTTCTTCCCCCTTCTCACTGAAACTAGTACCTATGCATAATACTTTCAATGGTATTGAACCCTGTTTTGTCTTATGTCAATCTGGGCAATTGCCTTTGGATTTAGCAATGTCCTTCAAGAATCTTTTAAAACATGTAATTGACAGAAGTCTGGAGTCTTTTGAGCTTATTATGTTTCCTTTTTTTCTTAGCCCTTGGATTCAGCCAAAGGCAGTTTAGCAGAACAATTCTGCATCCCCCTTCAACACACACACACACACACACACACACACACAACAAATGAACTCATAACTCTGATTAGTCATCGGACCTGAGGAATTTGTTGAATGGTTCTGCGCTTTGTTGGTAACAACGAGGTCGTAGGTTCGATTCCCCACGGCGGCTAAGCATGGTGTGCTTTCGCCATAGTGTTTGCACCCACAGGTTGTTCCCTAGCTTGCGTTTGAGCTACACCGCTTGGGGGTTTTGCCAAGCCCACCCCTTGCCCCAGTCGGTGGACCCCGTGATGCGCAATCGATAGGGTCCGTAGTTTAAAGTGGCCGCATGTTGAGGTTGGTTGTGGGGGTGGGTTCCCCCGGTCATAAAGAAAAAAGAGAGAAAAAAAACTATGAGTAGCCATCACAAAGTCTGTATGGCTTGTTTACAATGGAATAAAGAGAAAATGAGATTCCACTGTTCTATTTTCATTTAAAGAAAAAATTCAGCATTTTTATCTCTAAAATTGGCTTTTTATAGGAGTTTTTTGAATATTCTTTTTGACCATATTGTTTGTTTTTGAACTAAACAATCCAGCCCTCACTCATTACAAGTGATAACTGTACCCCTAGTTCTTTTGGGGGCAACATCTGACTTCATAGAAGGGGAATGAGTTGTTCCTTGGCCTTGGAAAGTGGCATCACCTATGTAATCAGAGGCATAAGCCTTGAGGTGACCGAGTGAACCAAGGGGTCGCCTTTGCCTCAAATGCCTAGGTGATGGCCTAGGCGTCTATATAATAAAAAAATGTCAGATATTTTTAAGCATGACATACACACCACATCCCAGACAATGATAAGTTAGACTTAGGGAAATACTAATCATCTCAAATAGATAAAGGCCAATTTGTATAGAGCACTCGTATAAGTAGTAGATGGCCTTAGGGATCATCAAGAATAAGAAAAATGTCATGGTATGTAAGAGAAGATGGCATTAGACATTATTAAAAGAGTCATTAACCACTTTGGAATAAGTAAGAATAAGAAAAGGCAATGCCATGTTATTTAAAGATAGGGTTTTTTGCATAAAAAACTATTGTTAAATGAGAATCTGCCAAAAAAAATTCCTGCAAATGTATTATCAGGCATATCACTGTGTAAATCTGAAGTGTGCTAAAATGGCATATTTATTTGCAGGCATATCACTTATTTTTGCCAAAAACTTGAAAAAAAACAACGCCTAAATGACATTTATGCACTATTTGAATTAAACCGGTGATATGCCTGCTAATGCATTTCTAGGAATGCTTTTTTTTTTGCAAATTCACTTATAACAATGGTTTTCATGCAAAAATCGCTGAAAAATATACAGGCATGTGGCATAGATAATATTGGTGGGCACCCATGTGATTGAGGTGAAGATGAGGTGAGGCGAGATGTTCATGTCTTGTCTCACCCTACTCCATTGCCTAGGTGAGTGAGGCAATCGCCTTTGATAACATAGGTCATCACTTGACTGAAGCCAATGTAACCTTCATAGTATGGGAATATTATGGTAAATATACACAACTATGGTTTAGGGCTTTGCTTCCGCTTGACATGAATGGATGCTATTCATTTTCCCTAAATTTTTAATTATACTGCCTTTGCAGTTCTGACATATTGTCTGTTGTAATGCCTCGTATACATTTATTCTTTCTTTCATTTGTTTTGCATGCCATTCATGGTGTCCATGCCAAATGCTGATTTTTATTGCATTTTTCATTTGACAACATTTTTAATGAATACTTTTGACAGTGCATGTTCTCACATTTAATCATTAAATGCTCCTTATACTTGATTAATTGCACAGGGCGGTGATCGGAAAGATGTCTTTTTCTACCAAGCTGATGATCAGCATTACATACCACGGGCTCTTCTAATGGATTTGGAGCCCAGAGTTATTAATGGCATCCAAAATAGCGAATACAGGAATCTTTACAATCATGAGAATATATTTGTCTCAGATCATGGAGGTGGTGCAGGAAATAACTGGGCCAATGGATATCACCAGGTTTTCTTTTCAGTGTTCAATTATGTGATTTTTGTTCCTCTTTGTACAAAGAACATATCAAAATGTTGTAGAAGATAGATGGTGGCTATTATGGTTAATTATTATACTTGAATTTTTTTAGAATATTAATAATTTGATAGCAAGTTATGAGAATTGTCAAAATTAGGTCTTATGTTTGTGTTTATGTATGTACACTCACATGTGTATTCAATGCCATTGTTTCAGTTGGTGTATATCTAACAAATGGCTTTCCAGTCATTAGGCATACCATCTTTATTTCAACTTTTCTCTATTCCACAATTTGCATCATGACTTGCTCTCTTAGTCTCTTATAAGCCTATTTACCTCTCACAGGACATAGTGCAGTATTTGGGAAATATGTCATCTGGAATATGCATACTTTTCTGATCATGCAAGCATAAGAAAATATGACATCAACTGCAACTGCTCTGTGGTGCCGAATGCATTCGCATTTTGGGCAAGGCTTGTATTTGGTGGGGTGGCTATATTGCATTTTGTCTTTTATATGGTTGGACAATTTTGTTGTAAATGTTATTTGTTTTTATTACCTCAGGAGCAAAGCTAATCCAGATTCAACATTGTTTAGTTTTTTCTTCATTGTAGATATGTACTTATATTCTTTATGTTTATGGTTTTGAATCATCACTACATTGTGCTGCTTATCTTGTAATTGTGTCTTTAAGGGTGATGAGCCAACTCCTTTTATGCATTGGAAATGTTGGAAAATTTTTTAGGAATAGAACAAGTCAAGTGTCAAACATCTTATAAAGTTGAATAAACCTCCAAGTCTCATGAATGTCCAAAGTATAAAAGCAGTTTGTAGAATTCACATTTTTCTTGCTTTGCCTTTTTTTCGTTTCATCTACTGCTTATTTTGGGAATAATGACATTATTCTCTTGTATGTTGTGCTGATGCCTGATTGTTACCTGTTTTCAACTAGGGAGAGCAAGTCGTAGATGATATAATGGATATGGTTGACAGGGAGGCAGATGGGAGTGATAGTCTTGAAGGCTTCGTTTTGTGCCACTCAATTGCTGGAGGAACAGGCTCAGGTCTTTTTCCCGCTTCTGTTTCCCTTGTTTCCTCATCTTTCCCTCTTTTTCTCCGTTTGCAGCCTTCTACAATCTTTAACCTTTAGTATCTTATAGTTTATGTTAGAGATGAATTGATCATAGTGGTATAGCCTCTGCTTTAGATTTAACAAACTGAAAGATAAGTTAATTTTGCTGTGCTTAATGTATTGTAACTCTAGTTGCATGTTTTTACTTATTCAAACCTTGAAATCCCTCCTCGGCCCCCTCTCATTATTTGATCATAGGATGAGCAAACATATGATCACAGTGTTGATGAATGTTAGCATGCTACATTAGATCTTGTTCTTCAGATAAAATTTAGTGTCATTATACCACCCTTCAGAGAGGAACACATTTTCTCTAGTGCATTTCTTATGTCTCATGTCAGTCACCTATTGATTTGGCAGGAATGGGTTCATATCTATTGGAGACTTTAAATGAACGCTACAGTAAGAAGCTTGTCCAGACATATAGTGTGTTTCCTAACCAGATGGAGACAAGTGATGTGGTCGTCCAGCCTTATAATTCACTTTTGACTCTTAAGAGGTTGACACTGAATGCTGATTGTGTTGTTGTTCTCGACAATACTGCTTTGAATAGGATTGCCGTGGAACGGCTTCATCTTAGTAATCCGACATTTGCGCAAACAAACTCCTTGGTCTCTACTGTGATGTCTGCAAGCACAACTACTCTGCGCTATCCAGGATACATGAACAATGATTTGGTTGGCCTTCTTGCTTCTTTGGTTCCAACTCCTAGATGTCATTTTCTGATGACAGGGTATACACCACTTACTGTGGAGCGCCAGGTCAGAACTCAGTAATATCTGAACCCTGAATCTTTAAAATAGATAACATTTTATGCCCTGCTCTTATCTTCCTGGATACGTTTCTGTCATGTAACTTTGCCACTTTGTTGACATATTTTTATTTTGAAATATATACTAAATAGTGCTGCTCGATATTTTTTAGCATGCCATAAGGCAAAAATTTCTTCTTCCTCTTGTAGTCAAGGCAATTAGGCAAATGACTTCATTTGAATTTCCATCTTAAGGCTATTGTCCTTGGCTTTGTAATGAGCAGTCTTCTGTGGCATTTGAAGAATTTAAGCATCATGCACGCTCATTAAAATTTCTCTGATATTAAAGGGGTTAATTTCTGATATTTGTTGGAATTGTTGCCTCATTTTCTCGTGTGCTCTTTGTTTAGAGGAGAGTCAATATAATTTCTTCAAAACATAATGTATATATGACTTCCTTGTGTCTGGCAAGACAATCTGTCTTTTTGTATTAATTAAAAATGCCAACTTTCTTGTGTAATTGTGAAAGTAAAGGAAAAACAATATCTATGTTTAATTTCAGTGCCCATTGCTAGACCTGAAACTCATTGTATGGCTGTAAAATTGATATCATTGCCCTTGATGCCACCGGTCAGAAGTACAAGTTCCCCAGGAACCATGTGTTAGGTCATTTGAGGTGGTTGCTTACTTCTGATTGATGTATTTAGAACCCAACTACGTCACTTGATTGTTGTTACATATATGGCAAGAGGGTAGCATGGCATCAATAGCATCTAATGGTTACTTGGACATTCCATGACTGTCCCGTGTTCTTTGTCATAAAAATGAAAAAAAAAAACCTTATTTAGACTGTAGTGATATCGAAAGATGTACAAACTCTTGTCCTTTTACTTTCCCTTCTCCTAGTCTGAGCTACCTACTCCTTCAGTCTGCAAAATCCATGCTCTCAGTTCTTCAGTTTGCTGCCATGTTTATAAGCCCGTAAGCTATATCAGTCATAGATGTTGATGAAATTCTTTATTCAGCATTGCTGGACATTTGGTGTTAAGAATTATTTCTTTCCTTTCCCTCGGGTCAATTCTCGTTAGTGTTGCTGTAGTGGTCTTAGGAGTGAGGCCCTTTTTTTCCCGTTGAATGAGTAATATTGGTATTCAAAAAATACTATGGGATGAGAAAAGATATACCAAAAGTATATAAGAAGCACAAACACGCACAACAGTCCCCCCCACTTTATGTTCTGCTACATATTACCTCGTTCTCGTTATTTTGAAGAGGCAATGGCATTTCTAATTTTCTTTTGGAAATGCCGTTGCCTCTTCAAAACAACGAGAATGAGGTAATATGTAGCAGAACATAAAGTGGGGGGACTATTGCACTTGTTTGTGCTTCTTATATACTTTTGGTGTATCTTTTCTCATCCCAAAGTTTTTTTTTGAATACCGATATTACTTGTAGTTAAACTCAATTTAGTTTGATCATGTCCACCTTGTGATTGAATGTCAAGTTTTCTTCCTTTAGTGGACAGTTCGTTGGATTTGGTTACATAATATCTGTTAGTATCTCACTTGTCGTGTATTGTGTGGGCCTGTAAGGCAAATGAGGATTTGTGTTCTGTTAGAAGCTGGGTTTCAATTTTCAAAGTGTCCAAAGCCTAAAATTATTCTAAGAATGGCATGCACAATCAGTATTTTTCCTTGGAAAGTTAGAATTTAGTTGAATGCTCAAGAAATGATAGCTCAAGATAAAATAAGACTCTTTTATAACTTCTCTATGTGACATGAGGGAACACCTTAGCAAAGCAGTGGACCTGGATGTGATTTAATGAAGGATCATATTTTGTAAATCATAATCTAGGTAAGTTATAGAAGTTTAGTTCTCTGATTAGATGTGCTTGGGAGTGACATAGTCAATGATCCAGGAGAGAATAATCCTCGGCTTTTGGTCCTTTTGTATGTGAAAAATCCAAGAATATATGCAGCCGAGACAAAGTTATTGCGACCTAAGACAATGGCTACCTTTTGGAGAGGAGAAGTTTGAAGTTAGTGATGGAAGTCAGATATGATATAAATGGTTTTCTGTGTGGTGCATTGGATGGATGACAAACAGTAACAAGAATCTTGAAGGCATAGTATATTCGTAATGCACTTTGCAACATTTCTTTCATGGCCTTAAAATAGATAGGCATTATTTGAGAAGAAGCTCATGGATGGTTTCCTTATTATGTATGAAGGTGATTTTTTTTGCAGATTCTTGGTTTCTTGGGTAACTCTTTTTTTCATACCCCTAATGTTTTTTTTCACTGTTTTTCTTTTGGAGGGGTTTTTTTTTTTTCTGGAAGTTTATTTCAGATGGCATTTCTTTTGGGTATCCCGGAACTGGTCCTGCCTTTCGCTTTCTCTTGATAGATGGATTTGCTTTCATCATCTAATGGATATCCATATGATATAATGGACACATCATAAAGGTTTTTAGAATTCCTTGTGGGATTTGCAAAAGTTCACATGAGAGCCAATGAAATCAAAATTATGTGTATGTTTTGTTTGTTTGTTTCTGAATTACTATCACTGTGATTGGTTTCTGAGTTGATGTCAATATGATACATGATAGACAAAAAAAATGTTGGAAATGACAACTTTTATGTCGGAAGGCCTAAAATGAGATGGTGCGATGTTATTAAGAAGGACATTAGTTCCTTGAGTTTAAATATGAATATTGCACTTGATAGAAATCTTTGGCGGAACAGGATTCATGTAGCCGACCCCAATTAATTGGGATAAGGCTCTGATGATGATGATGATGATGATGACAACTTTTATGTCATGGTATGTGGATGGGCAGGCCTCTTGCTTTTAGTTAGTGTCCAATGCATTTACAATCTCTTTGAGGCAAGACAACCACTTGAATAACAGTTGCTTTGTCCATTTATGCATAGACAGGCTTCTTTCTATGATGCTCCTTTTTAAAGTGCTTGTCTATCCATTTCTTTATGAGCATTGATGATCCCAACTGAAATTTCATGGCATAATCCAATCTGTAAAGGCAGTGTCGTTGACAAATGGTGAGGTAGATTTGATGTGTGCAACAAATTCTGCAGATATTGATGTACGTCTAAGTTATTTTTCCTATTTCCACTCTTAATTGGTATGAATAGAGTTGTGGTTCACGAGTTACAACTACTTGGCTACATTTGGAAAACAACCCCCAGAGGAAGTTTTATGAAATGGCAATGAAGCTGGTTATGTTGTAGGAGGCAGTCTGTTGCTTTACTAAAGAGGCTAATACAGAAGATCCAACTGAATGTTGCTAGACTTGATGCATGAGAAGCCAAGAACAGATTGTATGGCAGATAACTCTGTTAAAGAAGGAGATGATGCTTCAAAGTGTATATTTTACATAATTGGGTTCTTTAAAATGTGTTTTGTGATCAAACACCGCAAAGCATAAAGGTGAAATAATTTTGACTTATTGCATGAAGAAATGGAAGCTTGAGAATAGGCGCAGTGGGAGATTGGGGGAAGTTGCATAACTTTCATACCAAATGATATTTCAAATGATTGAGTGAGATCTTATAATTTCTAATTTTTGTTAAATTATTGGCACCTTGTGTCCATGGAGAATTCTTTGCTATATTTGCTTGATGATTTGATGCATAAGCCATTGCAAATGTTTTCTTCACTTTTACCGATGCAACATGCCAACGTCTGATATTCAACTATGATCCTAAATTCTCTTTTCAACATGAGTACCTTTTTTATGTGCTCACCTAGTCAAGTGTAATGGTTATCTGGTCCAGCTCTAAAAGGAGTACAATATTCTTGATAGTACATCATTAGATGGTGATGTGTGATTCTTTTAGTCGTTAATTACAGATTTTTTTTCATTTTAATTCTTGTTTATTACATAGCACCTTGGTAAATTGCTGTAACTATTGAACAAGAACGACAGTACATGCCCACAAGACTTGTGGAAAGTTTATGGCATCAGTCTTGGGAGGTTGGAGGTTGGAGATTGGGCCGACTCCCCTCTGTAAAAGTACCTGAAAATCTAGATGGGCATGGATATGGTCATTTATCCATGAAGAACAACTTGATATGATTTTGATGATGCATTTCTACAGGCTTATGTCTTCATCTTCATTTTTTCAGGTTAATGTAATCCGTAAGACTACTGTTCTAGATGTTATGAGGAGACTACTGCAGGCAAGATTTCCCATTCTTTTTATTTTAAAGTCCAGAAGTAGCATTTTTTCCCCCACTTGAGTTAGCGTATTGAAGTTTTGGTTGTCTTGCAGACCAAGAACATTATGGTTTCTTCTTATGCACGTACTAAAGAAGCTAGCCAAGCAAAGTACATATCAATCTTAAATATCATTCAGGGAGAAGTAGACCCTACACAGGTATATTTGAACTTTATTTATTTTTTATCTGAATGCTGACATTAAATTTAACAACTCGAAACAAGCATTGCACATTCTATCGTTCAGGATTTGCACACAACTTGAAACAATGTTTAGTAGATCCTGTTTCCAAGGTTCACATGGGCAACAGGATGTATATTGTTTCAAACTGTTAACTTCAGAGTGTGAATCGTTCCTTGCTGTGTGTTGAACCCCAAAAAGTTTCAAGAAAAAAAATAAAAAAGGTGGGGGGAGCAAACAATAAAAAGGGGAAATTACCCCTATACCCCGAAAATCTTTCAAAATTACCCCATATACCCCATCTTTATCATATTTACTGTAATACTCCCCAAATCATCGTGAAGGTCGCACTGTACCCCTATCGCTATCGATCGTCATAGACTGTAACTCAAGGTGAGTTAAGAGGAGAGAAATGACTAACCTACACTTAACTCCATTCACCTCTCTCTCTCTCTCTCTCTCTCTCTCTCTCTCTCCCTCTCCCTCCCTCCCTAGCGAGGTCGAGGCCGGGCATTGGAGAGCTCTGAGCAACAGCAATCGCAGCAGTTGGAGAGCTCCCCCCTACCTTGCGTGCTCTCTCTCTCTCTCACTCCGTCCTCTTTGTCTCCCCCACACCACTCTCTCTCTCTCACTCTGCAACGGCTAGGGGTGCTAACGTCAGAGGGGGAGACCCCTCCGATGCCCTCCCCCTTCCCCGCACGCTCTCTCTCTCTCTCTCTGCCCTCAAACCGCTCTCTCTATCAACCTACCCCTGATCACTCTCTCTCTATCTCCCTCTCTCTCTCTCTGTCACACACACACACACAGAGCAGGGCGTCCAATGTGGGGTTGGGAAGGGGGTGGCCGGAGGGCAGGGGTCAGTGTAGGAGTCTCGCGACTGCTAGCCGTATGGTGATGGTTCATAGGACTGGATCCCCAGCTGTGGTAGAGGTTTATAGTATCGGGGCAGCTCCTTGACAGCGATCTTGACCTCGAGCTTGCCCTGGGGCCTCCCCGAGGGGCGGTTCAGCTTGAGAGTGCGGGCGGCCTTGTTGTGGATGCCGACCTCGTCAACGATCTCGTAGAGGGGGGCGTGAGCAGAGTTGACGAGGGGCCTGGTGTCCTTGGTTTTGGCGTGGACGATGTTGATGGAAAGGACAGTGTCGTCGAGGGAGGGATCAGGGCCGAGGGGGACGGTAAGCTTCTCGTCCCAGAATGGGTCCTCGCCATCACCGTCAACGGCGACCTTGGTGAAGCACTTGGCGGTAGGATCAACCTAGAGGACGTCGTTGGGGCGTTGGTCGTTGTGCTTCTAGTTCTTTGCCCTGCTCTCTCTATCTATCTCCCTGTCTTGTCGGCACCGGAGAGGGCCATCGCGGCCCTCTCTCGCTTTATCCCCCCCTCTCTCTTTGTTTGGTCGCTCGCTCTGTGTGTGTGTGCGGATGTAGGAGATGCCGACTCCGGAGGGGGAGACCCCCTCCGACCCCCCCTCTCTCTCTCTGGCCCCCTTCCTCTCTCGGCTTCTCACCCCTCTCGCCCCTCTCATGTCATCCCCTCCACTGGCCCACCCCTCTATGTGTGTGTGTGTGTGTAGGGGAAGGGTCCCCCCTTCTGTCTCTCTCACTTAGGGGTAAAACGGTTGTTTGCACGCGGAAAAGAAAACACAAATGCCGAACAAGCGTATGGCGTTGTTTTAGTTTTTTGGCATGTTTTATGGATTCCGCGTTTTTAGGATTTATCCTATGTAGTATGAGGCGCTCGCCTAGGCGCGCCTAGGAGCTCGCCTAGGCGCGCCTCAGAGGTGAGGCGCTGACTGCTCGCCTCGCCTCGCCTCAAACGCCTCGCTCTGACCACAGTTTGTCTCAGTCTCTCTCTATCTCACATAGACACACAAAATTTGATTTTTGACAGTGGTTTGTTAAATTCTATGTGAATTTAGTGAGTCATAATAATTTGAATCATAGGATTGAATGAATTTAGGAAATTTATTGACTTTATATAGGTATTTTTGTGATATTTAGACATATAATCTATTTTTTGAATTATATATACCTATTATAAAAAAATCTCGCCTCAAACGCCTAGGCCATCGCCTAGGCGTTTGAGGCATGAGGCGACCCACTGGTCGCCTCGGCCGCCTCACGCCTCAGACTACATCGGATTTATCAGACGATTTAGGGTTCGTGTACGAGACCTTTCCTCACCGGCCGGAGTCGGTGTTAATTTATATCGGTACAAGTCCGAACACCTTTGATTAACTGCCAAAATTTGTTGACTGTAATGTCGGCTCTAATATCCTGGGTCTGCCCCGAGGAACCGTCGTGCTTTGTAGATGGGTGGCATTCGCAACCCTTTGATGTGCTTGCGATCTTGCATTTACAATTTTCTTTCTTTCGGAGGTTTGTTTGCAATTTGCCCCTTTCATGGGATTATATTTACAATTTTCCCCTTTTCGGGGTTATATTTACAATTTTCTACCTACCGGGGGTATATTTGCAATTTTTTGCCCACCGAGGGTATATTTACAATTTTCTACCCACTGGAGGTATATTGGTAATTTTCTGCCCACCGGGGGTATATTTGTAATTTTCTGCCCACCGGGGGTATATTGGTAATTTTCTGCCCACTGGGGGTATATTTGTAATTTTCTGCCCACCGGGGGTATATTTGTAATTTTCTGCCCACCGGGGGTATATTTACAATTTTCTACCCCATCGATGATATTTATAGAATTTTCTGCACCATTAATACTATTTTTGAATTTTTTCTTGAACAACGAACGATATTTATGTAATTTCCAGAAATAAGGATATTTATGCAACTTATAATTTCTAGAATTTCATGATTTTCAAAGTTTTCTTTTTTTTGACCAAGTAATCTTCTTTTTTGATCAACATAATCTCCCCTCATGGGGGATGATTTATGCTTTACATATATGACCCTCCCATGGGGGTTTGTTCACAAAACTTTCAAAAAGTTCTTCTATATGGAGAAGGGCGCCCCCTTTCTTTCACCTTCTTTTTTCTTCTTCTTTCTCCAAGTCTTGCTTGAGCAGGGAGTGGCTTGCTTGAGAAGGGAGTGGCAAGAAAAGAGCAGCAAGGCCTCCTCTCTTGAAAAAAAGTTCTCCTCCTCTCTCGAAAAAAAAGTTATCCCTTTTCCTTGGAGAGGTATTGGGTTTTTATAGGGGGAGGAAGAGAGCTTGGGGGAGCTCCCCCGGTGGTGTGGAGAGGTAACTCCCAACCTTTTCACCTCCCTCCGTCCTTTCCTCTTTGTCTTATTATGTTTTTTTTTTGTGTTCCCCCGGTGGCAGAACCACATGCGCAAGAGGAAGAGGGGGACTCCCCCGATTGCGGCCAAGGCAGAGGAGGGGGGGTGGCCCCCGGTTGCACAGGGTACCGGGGGGAACTCCCCCGGTTGGCAATGGACCGGGGGGGGGGGGGGGTCCCTCAGTGGCGCGGCGTCGAAGGAGGGCTCGGGGGGGCTCCCGCGGTGCAGCAAGAGGCAGGGGGGGGTCCCTCGGTGGCGCGGCGTCGAAGGAGGGCCCGGGGGGCTCCCCCGGTGCAGCAAGAGGCGGGGGGGGGGGGGGGGGGGGGGCTTCCCCCGCCTCGTCTGCCACTGGGGGAGGCCCCCCGGTTGTCGAACGGCGGCCTCGTCTGCCACCGGGGGGACCTCCCCCCGCCGTTCGACAACCGGGGGAGCCCCCCGGTCCACCTGCGACCGAGGGAGCCCCCCCTCCCCCC
The DNA here is from genome assembly GCA_022559845.1 of Amorphophallus konjac. NCBI lineage: Eukaryota > Viridiplantae > Streptophyta > Magnoliopsida > Alismatales > Araceae > Amorphophallus > Amorphophallus konjac. The sequence goes on from JAHNEJ010002196.1 coordinate 135,296, forward strand.
CCGGTGCAGGTGGACCGGGGGGGCAACCCTGGTGGCTGCGGCAGGAGGCCGGGGGGCCCTCCCCTGGTTGTCGCGGCGTCGAAGGAGGGCCGGGGGGAGCTCCCCCGGTGCAGCAAGAGGCGGGGGGAGGTCCCCCGTTGGCACGGGCGGCCCGGGGGGGCTCCCCCGGTCGCGGACAGAGGCGGGGGCGGAGGAGGCCGGGGGCCTCCCCCCCGGTGGCGTCGACAGCATTGTTGGCAGTTTCGGCCGAAACCGATACGTTTCGGCCGAAACGTATCGATTTCGGCCGGTACCGATCTGAAACCGGACCAAAACACTGTAGCAGGTCCGAAACAATTAAAAAAATATTATTTACATAGTTTCGGACGAAACTGGTCAGGATTATTACTTTTTTATATTTTTTAACTGGTTTCATCCGGTTTCGGCCGAAACCGAAACCGATACCGAAACCGAGTCGTATCGGTTTCGGACCTGGCTGAAACCGACACTGCCATCCTTGGTCGGCAGCAGGAGGTCCGGGGGGGCCTCCCCCCGGTGCAAGTGGACCGGGGGGACTCCCCCGGTTGCACAGGGAGCCGGGGGGCTTCCCCCTTGCGCAGGGAGAAAGGAGTGGGAGAGAGAGAATCCCCCCTTTTTGACTGTTTGTGAACCCCTATAAAAAGGGGTGTGGACTTGAACTAATTTTGTCCCTTTGTGGCTTCTTATGCAGGGATATCACGTGGAGACTTGTTTGTTTTGTTGAGAATTCTCTAGACGTCAATTTGCTGCTGGATTTACTTCAGGTTGACTAGAACTTTGATCAAACCTCATGGGAAAACACGATGGACCCCTAAAATATTCATTCTTGTATGGGTTTGAACTCACGGGCATGTATTTTCATGACGCCCGTGAAGTATTTGGTAAAATACCCACTCGTCATGAATAGAACCAATGGCTCGACTTCTCGTGGGATTTTAATTGGAAAGGCCTCATGGGCTTACGTTGTATATCCGGCCCTTGTCTAAAAAAGACTTAGCGGTCCGGATCTTAAATAACTCGTGGAGCGGGTGCATATAGCTTTGTACCACTCCTTTATTACGTTTTAATGAAAACATACCTCTCTTCTATTTGTGAAATACTCTGTAATTTTGTCAGAAATTTTTTCACGAACTTTTCATGGTTCAACAAATGCCCCCCACGGGGTTCTCGTCAGAGCCATGGTGATGGCGGGCAGCCCGTGCCCCTTCATGCTTGCCTGGCCATAACGGCTTTATTTGTCTTGTATCAACTTGATGTTCTTGATGCAATATGTCGTTTTTCATGTCGAGCTAATTTGTTTTCCCATTATCTCGGACATGTGTTGAGGATGTCTCGTGTGAGAGATATGCGTCCCCGGAAGAGTGCCAGCTGCGGCGGGGAGAGAAATAAACCCTCCTGCTTGTCGAATCAATTGATGCCTGTGTTGGCGCCTCCTCATGTCACGAAGGAGAACATGTTTTTACTTCCTCGGGGCTTTGATGTGGTTGCAAGAGGCCTTCTTTCTGAAGACTTCACAGAGGGTGGAGAAGTTGACCCATCATTGATCACCCGAGAGAGAGGCTTCTATACTTATCAGCGGCCAAAGGGCTATCCGCGACATTTCCCTCTCGATGTACACTTGTTCACCTTTATTCGGCATTATGTGCCCGAGTACCTTGATGCGGAGGACCCGATTGTTTTTGCCGAGAGAGTATTACTTGAGAGGGCTATTCTAGCAGGGCGAGACAGTATGATGGGGACTTGCACTTACTCCCATCCCAGCTTTCCATTGGGATATTCCTCACATGTTCGCCTTCTGGGAGCCACTCAGCTTGGATTTTTCTAGACGGATGATTATGGCTATTGCAGATCTTGTTCAGTGATCCCTGTCATATGGGAGTTATTTGGGCAGCATAAGACATGGCCTCCCTCTTCCGGACTTTTCTTACTGCCTTCAGGCACTCAGTTTGCAGCCGAGGATTATGATATATTGTGTTTTCTGGATCGCATCATGAGCGGCTCTGCGCCCAGCTAGTATGGGCGATGGTCTGTGACGGCTTCCCACAGGTTTTACTTGGGGGCTTCTGAGTGGCTGATGGGTGTCATTCATCATTATCATGATATTCTGGAGCATGTGGGTATTCGTCATGCTGTGACTGCTGCGCTTTATCGGTATCCCTGCTACACTGGACTTCTTCAAGGCTTGGCTGAGAGATTTAATCGACGCTTCAACACTTTCGCGACAACGGAGGGAGAGACATCCCTGGACTTGTGGAGCTTTCACCGGATTTTCGGCCTTCCCATCTCTGGCCATATGTATGAGGAGGCCTGCCTTAATGACCTGCACAGATCTTACACCACTAGAGTTGGCTCCTACGGGTTACCTTTTGGCTTCCGTTATTTGATGAAGGTCTGGAGAGACCTTGCCCGAGTTGGAAAGGGGAAGACCCCTTCTGCTTCCACTAGTACAATGAGGGTCAGCCTCAGTGCCTGGATCAGATTCTTTTATAATGGCCCATTTTGTTTTCAGGACGGCTTTGCTGAGGACGACAAGCCGCTTGACCAGTATTATCAGCTTTTTCTTGATTTGCCCGAGAATAGGCGATATCTGTATGCACCACAGAATGAGGGGTGGAATCCCCGCAAGCTTCCAGACAAGACATACTTGGCTGCTTATCTTGTTTATTGGCTAGCCACCTTTGTAGTACCATATGGGGAGGAGGGCATTGTGCGCCCCGAACTGATATATCTGGCTTGCTTGCTTGCTGATGGCTTGAAACTCGCCCTTGCTCCTGCGGCCCTAGCCAATATTTATCATGGCTTGGGCAATTTGACAGCTTCTAGCTCGCCACGAGACCGCAGTGTCCGGTTGGCGACGCATTACTTGAGTGCATGGGCAGGTTTACTGCTTCCCGGGTTGTGTCAGAGTGTGAGGGTGGAGAACCCCGCAGCCCCCTTGATATTCCGGTTCCGCAATCTGCCGGATCAGAGCCCTCTTGAGTAGTTGACAGGAGCGCGGAGAGCTTTGTCCTTTTTGCCTGCCCAGGGTCAACTGGGTAGAGATTTTGCTTGTGTGACGCGGGGTTACCGCCCTTTCAGCACCGAGGGGCTTGATGGTGTTTCTTATCTTCTTCCTTACTGTTCCAGCCCGAGCAGAGTTTTTCATGATGAATGGCTATATTGTACGCGCCCTGGGGTACTCGTATTTCGGAAGGGTACCGGCACTTTCCTTGAGCCTTACTATCCTCACCGCTTCGGGCGGAATTTCGGCTATGATCAGGGGGTATCCCCGAATGCTGACTTCCCCTTGGGGGCACGGCTGCACAGAGGACAGGACAGACATCTTGTAGCCGCCAGTTGGTGGCTTCACTTCACCCGGCCAGGGCCAGAGTCGGGCATTTCTTTTCCCACAGGCGAGAGAGCGGGGCAGGTTGATATTTATTATGCCCGCTGGTGGTTTCAGCGTAGCAACATCTTCAGACAAACGGCCCAAAAATTGAAGGAAGCTGAGGAGGGGCGCTTAAAGAAGGTTGATGCTCCTCCTGTTGCTGTTGAGCATTCCTTTTTGTATTCCCAGTTTCCTCATATTGCCAGGACTGTTCGGGAGTTCCGCGAGTCATGGGAGGCAGCCCACGGGCCCATTCCTGTCGACAGGGACACTTATATAAGGGCCATGAAGCCTTTGAAGCACGCAGAGGACCCGGTCTTGAAAAAGGGGAAAGCCCCTATTGATGAAAAAGTTTACTATTGGTGGGGACATTTACTTTCTGACTGCGGCCATCCGCCTGATGCTTCTCTATCTGACCCTCTGCTGCCTGCTGGGTTTAATAATGACCGAGAGACATTTAATGAATGCAGTAGCTCAAGCGGGTGCCATTGAATTTATTTCTTTCATTGAAAATGCTACTGTTCTTCGGGATATTTGGGATAGCATCTATCAAGCGGGACAAAGTATTGGCCTTCCGCGAGAAGAGGTGGTATTACAACCTTCCTTCTCTCCTGCCCCGACTGGTATATGTTCTTCCTCTTACACTTCTTGCCCTGTTTGATTTGCTTTGAAAGGGGAATTTATTTTTGCATGCTGATTTTTTTTCTTGCAGCGAGCTTTGTCCCCACCGACACTTTTAAGAAAAAGAAAAGTTCCCACCACGCCAAGTGGCGGAGAGGGGATGGCGATGATCTTCTTGCGAAAACCCCTCGTCGCCAATCAAAGAGAAAGGCCCCAGTAGACGAGCATCAGGGTAATCTTTGTTACTTCTTTTGGCTTGATCTATAAAAGCTTTATGATGAATAACATGGGCTCCTTTGTTACTTCTTTATCCTTCTTCAGTTGACCCCAGTATTACTGGGGAGATTGCAGGGAGTGTCCCTTCAGTTGACGTAGATGTCCCCCCAGCCACCGGCCAAAATGAGAGGGAAGACGAAGGGTTGGACGACTTGGGCATGTTGAATTATGACTATAATCCAGTGTCGGATGCTTCCCCTCCCTCTCATGACAACAGTCCGCCAGATGAAGTTGCTCACGGCGGAGGTAATCTCCCCCCCCTTTTTTTTATCAGCTTATTTTACTACCTTGCCCTTGTAACTTGAGAATTAATGTGACTAATGTCTTTAAACAGGGGCTTTGGATGGCGTTATGGGAGCATATGCCGTGTTATTGGGTGCCACGCCAGATGGTGAGCTTCCCGCATACTCCGATGCTCCTGCAGTTGGGGGCAGTACATTGACAGGCTACGAGGAAGCTTTACTGGCTGAACTGTGCGCTCAAGGAAATGCTTTAACTTCACAAGGGGGTGTTAATGACCATTCTGTCCTTGAACAGGGTGAACTGCCCCTATCAAGCCACCTGATTAAACAGCCAACTTAATTTTCTGCTAGTAAACATCATTAATTCTTCTCGCCTTTTCAACATATATCAACCAAGAGACGTTTATTAATTTGGAGCATTTCTTCTTGTTTTTTTGGTGCAGTGACCATCTCTGCAACGATTGGGTCCTCTGCTCCTCCCTTGCAAGGGGCGACCCTTTCGTCAGAGGGGGTTTATAGGAGCGAAGCGCCTGCAGTAAGGACTGATCCGGCATCCATGACAGAGCCTCAGGGAGGATTACAAATGGATCTTCCCGAAACTTCCCACCAGAGCAATGGAGGTAAATTAATTATCTTTGCTTGCTCTTTCTCTTTCATCAGATTTCTAAAATTTTTGCATCATTGCCATTCTCGGGATATGCAGGCAATGAGGGTGACGTCGCCCTTCCTATTAAAATAAGAGAGGAGCCAACTATATCTTTGGGAGAGACTCTGCCTGAATTGGCAGGTAATGGTTTTTTTACTGCTTCAATTATCTTCTTGGTGACTTCATCTGCTTGATGATGGGATATATATCTCTTTTCTTTAGGCCTAGCCATTACTTCTCCCGTGAGTAAAGAAGTTGTTGGAGCGGTGGCTGATCAGGGAGCGCCTGCCGTCGTAGTGTCCCTAGGTAGCAGATTACCCTCAATCTCTTAACTTCAATGTTTTTTTTTTTTTTGCAATATAGTGGCGGCTGATAATTGCTTTTCCTTTGACATGTCCCGAAACCAGCGTCCCGTCTGACTTTCCAGGGCACGAGATTATATGGCCAGATTCTCCACAACTTCCCCCTTTCATGGCAGTAGAATTGATATTACCAAGTCTTATAGGCGGTGCACAAGCTCTACTTCAACAGGAGCCTCTTCCCACCATTGAGACTGTACGGGATGCCCTTTAGAGGAGTACTCGAGCTTATCATATCATGGGCTTACCCAAGGAACCTTGGATGGCAGCCGTGGAAAAGACTTGGGGAGATTTCCAAGTTTTATATGAAGCTTCTGAATGGAAGACTTGCTGCATGCGGATTGAACACTTGAAGTGTGACATTGCCACCTTATCAAAGGAGACTGAAGCACTGCAAGCAAAGGTCAAGGCCATTCAGGATGAAAAGAACATGGTGGAAGCACAAGCGGCAGCAGAGAAGGAGCAGGCCTTGCGCTGTCGACAAGCTGCCGAAGAGTTACTGGCTAGAGCGCATACGTGTTTGGTCAGTGGAAACTCCCATACGTAGAGGGCTCAACAATTATAGGATGAGGTGGCAACCCTTACTTCTCAAAATTCCATGCTCCAATGTGAGATCACCGATAAGCAGATGGAGATCGCAGATTTGATGAAGAAGAAGCCTCGTCATTAGTGAGGTTGGATCCGCCTTTGTGACTTTCTTACACTTTCTTTTACATTTTTATTGCACATTCATTGTCCTTGCGGTTAACCCGAGGGCTTGTCTCGGGTCACACTTTTATAGATGAATGACATTTGTTGTGAACAAGAAGTTTGTGTTGCTTTTGTGCATGAATATGTCTGCTTTCTCTCTCTCTCTCTCTCTCTCTCTTTTTCACTTTACTAGTGCTGGCGCCCTTTCGGGTTTTCACTAACACTAGCCCCCTTTAGCTTTTCCCAACGCGCCCTTTCGGGTTTTCACGCTGAGGGGTTACCCATTTTTCCCTGAGGCGCCCTTTCGGGTTTTCACCTCAGTCGGGTTATGACCTTTTTGCCCTTGAGCGACTAGTAACCTAGCCACCCAAGTCCAAGACAAAAAAGATTCCCTCACAGCCCAGGCACAACGACGCAATTATCCGAGCCAAGTGGTTGGAACCTCTAAGAGGTCCAAATGGGTTGGACTTGAGTAGGCTGAAAAAAGAGGAATCCTCTTTTCGACTCTGACTCTCCCACTCCAGTCGTTGCTTTCTTTTCTATTTTCGTCCGATTCACCTATTTTTACTTTTCCAAATCCAAATAAAAAAATTCGGGACACCTCTATTTTAAGCCCCACTTTTTTTTTTTGAGCTTGGATGAGGAGAATGAACCACCATATGAACTTGGAAGAAGGATTAGAAACTTGTGGTGAGTGACCTTGGTCCCACCCTTCGGCTGACCTCTGATAGGTTGGAGTCTGGAGATTTGGGATCGGCCAGGTAAGTAATCTTGGAGCTAGAATTATGACATGAATTCTGGGATTCTGGGGCCGGATGACCAATAATTTGGGGATTGAGAGTTTGGGGATCCATGTTTCGGGATTTAGATTTAGGTGAGGCTAACCAAGAGATGGTTTAGAGAGCCGAGACGTAGGGATTTAGATTTGGGGCTGGCCACAAAGTGGTTTGGTGCCGGAACTTAGGGATTTAGATTTGGGGCTGGCCACAAAGTGGTTTAGTGCCAGGACTAGGGATTTAGATTTGGGGCTGGCCACAAAGTGGTTTAGCGCCAGGACTAGGGATTTAGATTTGGGGCTGGCCAGAAAGTGGTTTAGTGTCGGGACTAGGGATTTAGATTTGGGGCTGGCCACAAAGTGATTTATTGCCGGGACTTAGGGATTTAGATTTGGGGCTGGCCACAAAGTGGTTTAGTGCCAGAACTTGGGGATTTCAGATTTGGGGCTGGCCACAAAGTGGTTTAGTGCCGGAACTTAGAAATTTTAGATTTGAATTTAGGGTGGTGGGATAGGAGCAAGGAATGTTAAAGATGGCCATACCTAGCTCTCCTTTTTTTTCCACTTTACTAGTGCTAGCGCCCTTTCGGGTTTTCACCAACACTAGCCCCCTTTAGCTTTTTCCAGCGCGCCCTTCCGGATTTTCATGCTGAGGGGTTACCCAATTTTGCTTGAGACGCCCTTTCTGGTTTTCACCTCAACCGGGTTTCTTTGGCATTTTTACCCTTAACCATCCCCATGATGGGAACGGCTAAGTCCGCCGGGGCACCTCTATTTTAAGCCCCATTTTTTCTTCCTTTTTTTTCTTTTTTCTTTTTAAAACTTGTATCAATAGAGGAAAGACGTGGCAACGATTGCTGCAAGAATTCGTGCTCAGGAGCATGGTATAACTTTAAATGTTTACCATTTAATGGAGGGAACATATTTTCCCCCTTGTGGTCAACAACTCTGTAGGCGCCTCCCTCATAGACCTTGGAGACGACATAGGGCCCGCGCCAATTGGGTTGGAGTTTGCCGCTGGATTTACCGACCATGACCTCTCTTTCTTTTATCATGACAAGGTCGCCATCTTTAAACGCCCTTTGCTTGACAAGCTTGTCATAAGCTCGGGTCATTCGGGCTTGGTATGCTTGGAGGTGCTTGTAGGCTTCCAGCCTTTTCCCTTCTAAGTTGGACAGTTCTTCCAACCTTCTCTCTATTTCATCTTGCTCCTGGGTCTGGAGGCCATTATGCAGGGCGACCCGGTAGGATGATATCTCAATTTCGATCGGTATGACAGCTTCGGCCCCATATACTAGAGAGAAGGGGGAACACCCGGTGGGGGTTTTATAGACCGTCCGGTATGCCCAAAGAGCTTCATGTATTTTCTCACCCTGTCCCTTTTGCGGCTGCCGACAATTTTGGCCAAAAACTTGCAAAGGGTCTTGTTGAATGTCTCAGCTAACCCATTAGCTTGGGGGTTGTAAATAGTGGAAGTCCTCCAGTCTATACGGAACTTGGCAGCCAATACATATATTGTTCTGTTCTTGAATGGTGTACCATTGTCTGACATGATCCGACTAGGAGTGCCGAACCTATATATGATATGATGTTTGACAAATTGGGCAACTGCTTCTCCTGTTAGCTCCCGCAAAGGGATAGCCTCGGCCCACCTGGAGAAGTAGTATGTTGCAGCTAATATGAATTTGAGGCCCTTAGAGGATGGTGGGAAGGTCCCCACAATATCCATTCCCCATTCTGCAAAGGGCCACGTGGGAGCTGTGGGATGCAAGGAGCTTGGGGGTCTTCTTGGAACTGGGCCAAAGGCTTGGCATTGGTGGCATGTGCGAGCATACTGATTGCAATCTGCGTACATGGTAGGCCAGTAAAAACTCTTGAGTTTGATGTTATTTTTCATCTTGTCTCCCGCTTGATGGGCCCCGCAGAGTCCTGAGTGGATCTCATGCATGATCCTCTTGGCTTCTTTTGGTGAGTTGCAACGTAAGAGAACATACTTATCTTTCTCATGAACGAGCCTATACAATTGATCTCCTACCAATTGGTAGGATGTAGCCCTTCGCAGAAACTGTACCCTTTGAGCCCGATCTGAGGGGAGGCGGCCATTCTTGATATCAATAATTGGTTGACGCCAATCTTGTTGCTTTCCCTCAGCGGGATGGCCTTCTTCAATTGCATTGACCTCGGGGAATGGAGGGTCGGTTTCTTCGTCTAAGACACTTGGCATGAGCTTTCGGTGTCTGACCGTTATGTCTAGCTCCCCTTCGGGCGGGAGCTTTATGGCGGAGGCTAACTTTGCCAAGGCATCTGCCTGAGAGTTTCTGCTCCTTGGGACATGACCAATCTCAAATAGGTAGAATTTCTCCTTAAGCCTCATCACCGTAGCATGGTAAGGAATTAATTCCTGCTTGCGGACATCATAGTCGCCTGTCACTTGTCGCACGACGAGCTGCGAATCGCCATAAACCTTAATGCATTTAACATCCATTTCAAGAGCTAGTTGAAGTCTAACAATTAATGCTTCATATTCTGCTTCATTATTTATCAGGGGTTTCATGAGAGCACATGAGTTGTGTAGAATCCCCCCATGAGGAGTAACAAAGACAATGCTTGCCCCTGAGGTGAGGGTTGTAGTACCGTTCGACTTCTTAATTGTTCGGGAGGCACCATCAAAGTAAAGCTCCCAACAGGGGACATCAATTGTGAGGACATCTTCTTCTTGTTGTAATGGCATATCTTTAATGCGGCCTTCTGTCCCCAATTGGGACATGAGTGTTTCTTCATCAGGAAGTTCAATATTGAGAGGTGAATCTGTTGGGACTGGATGTGCTGCGAGAAATTCTGCCATTCCCTGTTCTTTAATTGCTTTTTGTGGGACAAAGGTTATGTTAAACTCCATGAGGAATGCTCACTTTCCCATTCTCCCTGACAGTACGGGTTGTTTAAGGAGAAATTTGAGGGGGTCACATTTTGAAATTAACTCCACCTGATGGGATAGGAGGTAATGCCTCAACTTCTTCACGGCAAATACCAACGCCAGACATACTTTCTCCATTGGAGAATAGCGGTGCTCAGGGCCAACCAACTTCCTGCTAAGGTAGTATAACGGCTGCTCCTTGCCTTCTTCGTTTACTTGTGCCGGTAGGGCTCCCAAAGAAGCGTCCATAGCAGCAATATATAATATGAGTGGCTTTCCCTTGACTGGCGCTCCCAACACCGGGGGAGTAAGGAGGTATTCTTTGATTTGCTCCAATACATGCCTGCATTCTTGGTCCCACACGAATGGTGCGCCCTTTTTCATCAATTTCCCAAAAGGGGCACATCTTCCTGAGAGATTGGATATGAAGCGCCTAATGTAGGCTAGCCTTCCCTGGAGGGATCTTAATTCAGTTATGTTTTTAGGAGGCGGCAACTCCTGAATGGCCTTGATTTTATCAGGGTCTATTTCTATCTCCCGGTATCTGACAATAAAGTTGAGAAACTTGCCACTTGAAACGCCAAAAGCACACTTCATCGGGTTCATCTTGAGTTGAAACTGTTGGAGTCTTTCAAAGACCCGACGCAGGTCAGCCAAATGATCTTCCCGCCTTAGGCTTTTAACGACGAGGTCATCAACATAGCATTCGACCAAGTCGTGCAGCATTTCATCGAAAATTTTAGTCATTGCCTTTTGATAGGTGGCACCGGCATTCTTCAAGCCGAAGGGCATCCTTTTGTAATTGAAGATCCCTTTGGGGGATCGAAAGGCCGTGTGCACTTTGTCTTTGATGGCCATGCGAATCTGATTATATCCCGATGATTCGTCCATGAAGGATAGAGCTTCATATCCAGTGGTCATATTGACCATAGTTTCAGTAATAGGGATAGGAAAATCATCCTTTGGGCATGCTTTATTTAAGTCCCTGTAGTCGATACAAATTCAGACTTGGCCATTTTTTTTTAACAGGGACTATATTGGCGAGCCAGATTGGATAAATGCAAGGCTCTATGAATCCCACATTCAAAAGTTTGTCTACTTCAGCATTTACTTTGAGCTCAAGCTCATGTCGCATACGCCTTTGGGCTTGTTTGACAGGCTTAGCGGTGGGAAGTATTGCCAATTCGTGCTTTGCCACAGACGGGTCTAGCCCAGGCATTTCTTTGTAAGTCCAAGCAAAGCAATTTTTGAACTCTAATAGGAGTTGTTTGTATGCCTGCTGAAGTCCCGCAATCAATGGCACCCAGGAGGGGGGTGAATTGGGTGTTTTGTAGTTTTAAGAAAACTTTTTCAGCTTTTTATAAAATATGTGATAAGATGCTAATATGAGAAACAAATCTATTCAAACACCGACTGACTTAACAAATTCTATTTGGTGATAATATAGATTATGCAGGATTAACGAGAATAAAATCTGAACTAGAATGCACACTTACGATCGCACAGAAGGGAGATAGAAGAAAAGGAACAAACCACATTGAGACAGCGATTTTTAGGTGGTTCGGATGCCACAACGGCAACCTACGTCCACCCCTCACGGACTGTGAGGATCCACACACTATCTTGTAAAGAGATACAAGATCGAACACACACACACACACACGTTGTGAGATGAAGGCTCCTACGAAGGTGTAAAAAAAAACATCTAACCACACACACACCAAACCAATCAGACTTAACCGCACACACACACGGATCCACGAAGATCCACACACACACGGGATTGTTTTAGAATTACAAAACAAGCACACTTGAAGCTTAGAAAGATTAAGAATGGAAGCACAAAAGAAAAGGCTTGATTGATGCCCCCCCTTAGTTGATGAAGAGTTTCTTGGATGTAGCTTGAACTCCACTTGGCTTGAGATCGATCTCCTTCAGATATGGCTTGATCTTCACTTGAGGATGGATGAAGAAAGATGAAGAACTTCCTCCCGGAGCACTGTTCACGTCTACAGTGCTAGCTCCCTTCTCTTCCCTTTGGTAGCCTCCTTAATCCCTCTTAGAGCATTAGGGTTTCTTACCCCAAAGAGGTGATCTTATATCTCTTGAATGGTCAAGAGACAAGTCATGAACCAGATCCACAAAACCTGGAGGGTTTGGTGGCTTTGGGATTAAACAATACCAAAAGGAGGGGCTTCTTTCGAGGTGAACAAAAGTCAACATTTTGTGCTTATCGGGGTTGGCGGTCGACCTGAAGAGGCTGGCGGTCGACCGTCACTGAGAAATTGATTGAGAGTTCGTCCCTGGAATTTCCGGTCGACCGGGATCAGGCCGGCGGTCGACCGCTCTGAGAAACTTCTGTAGAAGAATGGTTGCTGTTATTTCCGGTCAACCGGGATCAGGCCGGCGGTCGACCGGACTGTGATAGACCTGAAAAATGAAGAGTTTAGCCCAATGAAATATATCCACATGATCAAAGCATGAATTGAATGTATGTTTATTATTTATTTCAAGTTCATTTGAGTTCTTGGGAATGCATTTGGAATGCTAAACACTTAAGCAAAATCCGTGATGAAATCCGACCTTGATTGCTTATGAAATTCACTTAAGTTATTAGTTCCATGCACATATGAACTTGGTTTTGTTATCATCAAAAGCACTGGGATATATATAACAATATCCCCCTTTTTGATGATGACAAAACTCACATTCAAACCATTTTTATTGTTTTTGGAGATTCAATTTGAACGCAAAGCTTGAAAGTCATTCAACATGCTTGAAAACCATTCAACACATTTGTTTGCCAAAAAGATTGCGAAATGAGACACAAGTGCCAAACACCTGAAATCAAACACCAGTACATTCAATTCATCATTTCATTACAAAGTACATTAATGCGAGAGTGAATGCACGACTCTAATACAACAGACTAAGCAACAATAGAACTGACACGACTGACATAAAGACCCTCACATGATCAACATGCAAGCAAGCAACACAACCACACGTCGACATACATAAGTATATAAACCTGCCCTACTACTTCTCCCCCTTTGGCAACATCAAAAAGGGATAGGATAGACGAAGGAGGGACTCAAGTGAAACAAGACTAAAAGATAGCGTGCTAGGGGGAAACTAGAAGAAATTCTCATGGAGCATCGTCTGGAGGTGGCTGATCTGCGGGAGGAGGAGGTGGATAGCAAAGGTGCTGACGGATGTCGCCAAGATAATGGTCATGAACCTAAAGAAGATCATGAATACGGCCAATGGACTCGTCACGAGCCGTAGCCTGGCGCCGCATGCCAAGAAGAGAGAGGTGCATGAGGTTGAAGGATGAGCTAGACTCAGCTACACTTTCTCGGAGGGAAGTCATGTGGGTGGTGAGAGTGGCCATCTGCATGGAGAGAGTGTTCAAGGCAGTAGAAAAGGTAACCATGCGCCCTGACATGGTGTCAATCGCAGTGCCTAGAGTGTCCCCAAGTGTAGAGAGACAATCCCCAAAGGTATCCACACGAACTTCCAATCCGGTGAACAACCCTTCAAAAACCTCGTAGTCCATAGAAGGGCGCTATCCGGCCCCCTGAGTAGAGGACTCTCCATGATGAAACTGAGGTGGAGGAGGCATCTCAAAATCCTGGTGATAAGGTGATGGTGGAGGAGGCAGCTCCTCAGCTGGAACTGGAGGGGGGATGTCCCTTTCTCCTTGCTGCTGTGCTGGTTCTTGTTCTTCCTCACTGCTCTCTTCTTCCCCATAAACTGGAATGTCCCGCGTAAGCTTTCCGTCGGGACCATAGTAATAGCCAAAATTTGAGAAAATTTTATGCTTGTTGTATATGTCATCCTGCCTGACAGATATAAACTGCTCATTCGCCACATCAATCCCGACATAGATGAAGACACCGGTCAACTGTGAAGCATATGGTAGGGAGCGCCGGAGGTAGGTACGGCAGGTTCCAATCAGATCTGTCATGAGCCTACCCATATTAATTTGAATCCCATGCCTGACAAGATAAAATAGGAATCTCTGAACTTCTGTGACTTCATCTCTTCCGCCCACTTTGGGATAAATCAAGGATGTGAACATGTGATGCAAAACCCGTTGCAGTGGAGGAAAGTGATTGGCATTCAATTTAATCAATTCGCTCACACCGTGCACAAACTCACAGTTGGTTATAACAAAAAAAGTGTCGGGAACTTCACCAAAACCATAAGCCCTATCTGCACCCATGGCGGATACTCCTAGGGCCCGCTGAAACAGAGCCGGGGTGATGTGATGCTTAACACCTTCAACAGTGGTATATAACTGTTCATTTCTCACAACCAAGTACCCGTAAAACTACTGGACTAGACGAAGGTATAATACTTATTGTACCGGGTAACAAAATCCATCCAACCTTCTTGAACCTCAAAAAGTGCGCACAAGTCCGTGAGAACCTCATTCACCTCGTTGAAGTCGACCAAGCGGGGGTCGATAGTAGGACGTGGAGGTAGAGGTGCTCGTTGCGGAGGAGGAGCACGTTGAGGTGGAGGAGCCGGGGCCTCTTGCCGTGGACGGCTAGCTTCCCCTTGGGCAGAACGTCGAGAGCTTCGTCTGGGCGGCATCCCGAACGAGAAAAATCCACCTGGAAACCCTTGAACAATCGATCTCAACCCTGGGAACGAAGATGGAGCACGGGGGCACTGCTAGGGCTTGGAATAACCTCTCCACACTCTGGAAGCTGAGAAGGATCTCCACGAATGCACGAGCGGCCGAGGGGGTTCATCCTGAAATGGTGACAAGAATGCCGGATCGTGTGCGGGTGGAGGGAGAATGGGTTGTGGAGGCTTGGGTGGAGGAGAAAAGAGGTTCTAGGGTTAAGGCAAGGTGGTGAAGAGTAAGTGGGGGTAAATGATGGAGAGAATGAGTGAAGAAGGACCCATATAAGAAGGGTCGGTTGACCCTTAAGCCGGACCGGTCCGCTGTCGTCGGTCGACCGTCGCGGGCTTGGCGGTCGACCGCCAGGATCGAAAACCCCCATTTGATATAATTTTTTTGTTTTTGTTTTTCCTCTTTTTCTTTTTTTATGTTTTTCTTTTTCCTCTGTTTCTTTTTTTTTTGTTTTTGTTTTTCCTTTTTTTTGATATATAAATGGGAGATCATCAGCCGACTTTACTGAAGAGGGTCATCAACATGAAAAGGAAAAGAATGGAAATGGAGATGTGGACGTAAGAGAAAGCTTCTGACTCCCCTAGGTAGTTTCTTTAGATCCTTCATCACTGAGTCCATAATTATTTAACCAAGGAATATCTGGCCTTAGAAATATTTTTCAAGGAGGGCTAAATATAAATAAGTACATTCAAGCATACATATGTGTATGAAAACACACAAGGTATTGAAAGAAAATAAATCAATATGCATGTTTTCTACCCTTGATGCACATGAGTTTCTACAAATGCAGCCCTTTACCCTAAATGCAAACCTATGCATGTATGCTCTCACCCTTGCACATCCCAAGTTCTCTTCTTATCTTATCAAATTGAACCTGGTTTAAGGGTTTGGTGAAAATGTTAGCTAGCTGATTGTGTGTGTCAATGAAATTCAATTCAAAGACCCCTTTTCCTACATGATCTCTCATAAAGTGATGACGAATATCAATATGCTTGGTCCTAGAGTGTTGAACATGATTTTTTGACAAATTAATTGCACTGGTATTATCACACAGTATTGGAACAGTTTTCATTTCAACATCTAAATCAAGCAATTGATTTTTGATCCAAAGTACTTGGGCTCCACAACTTCCGGCGGCTACATATTCAGCCTCGGCCGTTGAGAGAGCTACTGAATGTTATTTCTTGGAGGCCCATGAGACTAGGCAATCACCAAGAAACTGACAGTACCCACTTGTACTTTTACGATCTACAATGCACCCGGCATAATCCGCATCGGTATAAGTAATTAAATCAAAAGAACTACCGATGGGAAATCACAAGCTAAAATATATTATGCCAATTAGGTTTCTAAGAATGCGTTTAACAGCTGATAAGTGAGATTCTTTAGGGCATGACTGAAAACGGGCACAAAGACATACACTGAATTGAATGTCAGGGCGGCAAGCTGTAAGGTACAGTAGTGATCCGATCATACCTCGAAACCGTGTAGGATCTACTGTTTTACCATTTTCATCTTTGTCTAACTTCGAGGTTGTGACCATTGGTGTTGACAGGGGTTTTGCATTAGCCATCCCATATTTCTTCAACAGCTCTATTGTGTACTTTGCTTGACTTATGAAGATGCCCTCAGATGTTTGCTTCCCCTGCAATCCAAGGAAGAATGTCAGTTCACCCATCAAACTTATCTCAAATTCTCCTTGCATAATTTCTGCAAATTCATCGCATAGAGCATTGTTAGTAGCTCCAAAAATAATATCATCCACATACACTTGAACTACTAAAATGTCTTTACCTGATTTCTTTGTGAAAAGTGTTTGATCAACCTTACCTCTCTTGAAGTCATTTTCAACCAGAAATGAGGTAAGCCGTTCATACCATGCCCTTGGTGCTTGCTTTAGTCCGTACAAGACCTTTTGGAGCTTGTACACATGTCGAGGATGTTTGGGATTTTCAAAACCTGGAGGCTGCTCTACAAAAACATCCTCTTTGATGTAACCATTAAGTAAAGCAGATTTAACATCCATTTGAAATAATTTAAAGTTCAAAGAGCAAGCATAGGACAATAAGATCCAGACTACTTCTAGTCTAGCAACCGGTGCAAAAGACTCATCAAAATCAATACCCATCTCCTGGCTGTACCCCTTGGCTACAAACCGGGCCTTATTCCTAACAAGCAAACCCGCATCATTTAGCTTGTTTATGAAAACCCAACGGGTTCCAATGCTGGAATGGTTCTTAGGACGCGGCACGAGAGTCCACACCTCGTTTCTTTCGAACTGGTGCAGCTCTTCATGCATAACCTGAATCCAGGATTCATTTTGAAGAGCTTCATGAATGTCCTTGGGCTCTTCTTGTGAAAGTAAGGCCATCAAATCTTCCTCTTCTACTAGTCTTAGAGAGGACCTAGTTTTTACCCCATCCTCCAAATTACCTATTATGTTCACAGCTGGATGATCCTTTAGAAATGTGGAAGAGCTGGGCAAGTCAAAATGCTGCACTTGTGGTTCTTGCAGTGTCTCAATTGTAGGATCTTCATCTTCTTCACTCTTACTTGAGGTTGCTTTCAATGGCTCATCCTTAGCTCCGACATTAGTTGAATTCCTAGGAGCTTCATCTGCATCCATAGTAGAGGAAATTTGATTTGTCAGTTTTGATTCGGATTCATCAAAAATAACATGAGGACTTTCTTCAACGACTAAAGTCCTTTTATTGAATAATCGGTAAGCTCTAGAATTAAGTGCATAACCTAGGAAGATTCCTTTGTCACTCTTTTCATCAAACTTACCCAGGTTAGACTTACCATTGTTCAAAATGTAACAAGGGCATCCAAAGGATTTAAGATAGGAGATGTTTGGTTTCTTACCCTTGTAGAGCTCATATGGAGTTTTCTTCAAAATAGGCCTTACCATTGCCCTGTTGATGATGTAAAATATTATACTTACTATCTCAGCCCAAAAGTATTTAGGTAGAGAGTTCTCACTTAGCATGGTCCGGGCCATGTCTATCAACGTTCTATTTTTCCTCTCCACTACTCCATTTTGCTGGGGCGTCCTTGGTGACGAGAAGTTGTGTGTGTACCCCTTATCTTCACAGAAATTGCTGAATTCATGATTTTCAAATTCACCACCATGATCGCTCTGGATGGTGGTGATGAGGTAGCCTCTATCATTTTGGATTTTCCTGCAAAACACTTGAAACTCCGTCAAGGCATCACTTTTATTGGCTAAAAATAACACCCATGTAAATCTGGAGTAATCATCAACAATTACAAATCCAAAAGATTTACCCCCTAGGCTGGATACCCTAGTGGGACCAAATAAATCAATATGCAGCAATTCTTTAGGCCGGGAGGTAGAAACAATATTTTTATTTTTGAAGGAAATGCGTGTTTGCTTGCCTTTTGTGTAAGCCTCACAGACTCTATCGCTTTCAAATTTTAATTTTGGCAAGCCATTTACCAAGTCATGTCTAGACAACTTGGAGATCACTTCAAAACTAGCATGACCTAGTCTTCGGTGCCATAGCCATGTATTCTCATGGTTGTTAGCTACCAAACACACATCATCACATGAGGCATCATCAAGATCAATAGTATACACATTGTTGTTCCTTTTACCGATGAATCTGATTTCATTTGAAATTTTACTCATGACAAGACAGTGGGTTTCATCAAAAACTATCTTAAAACCTTTGTCACACAACTGACTTATGCTCAGCAGATTGTGATTTAATTCTTTCACCAAAAAGATATTTTCAATCAAGGTTTCAGAATTCTTACCTATATTTCCAACTCCAATTATTTTACCTTTGTCCTTTCCACCAAAAGCAATTGAACCTCCTTCCTTTTCTTGCAGCTTGGAGAACACCTTCTTGTCCCCTGTCATATGCCTTGAACAACCGCTGTCCAAATACCATTTGCTCCCCCTGGCTTTACGACATAACTGCAAGAAACAAAATTCTCATGCAATTATTTTTGGTATCCAAACAAGTTTGGGTCCATAGGAGTTAGTCCAACTCTTTGCGGATGTTCTCTTTATCCATGGAGTATGATATTTAGGTGTGCTTTGTCTAAACCAGCAGTTAGAAATCACATAACCAGATCTACCACAATGGAAGCAATTAACATGTGAGAATGTTCTTTGATATCTATGTGGTTTAGGCTGAACATGTTGGGGCTTGGTGTGAGAGCATGAAGCACAGTCATTTCCTTTTTCATGAACGTGAGATGTGGTGATCTTGTGTTCAAGAGATTTTTTATTCTGGGGTATGTACCCCAATCCTTCTCTCTGGAAGTTAACTTTAACTCCCAAAATATTGTCTAGATTTTGTTTCCCTTTAACAAACATAGAAAGAGTGGACTGCAAGTCAGTCACCTCTTTATTCAGGCTCACATTTTCATTTTTGATTTCTGACATGGAAGATGTTAGAATTTCTTTTTCATCCTTGAGTTTTTCACACACATTTTCAATTTTAGAAATTTTACATGAAAGTTCCTCTGACTTCTTCAAGATCTGAAATGGTTTGAAGCAATGTTTCTTTTTCCTCAGATAGCTCAAACCATTCTTGTTCCAGTTTCTAAAATCTAACATAAATATCATCATGGACTGACTCATCAATCTTTTTCTTGAGATTTTTATTTTCAGATCTAATTTTTCTGTATTTAGTATACAACTTTTTATATTCTGACTCCCACTGTTCATTTGAAATAAAATCCGGGTCAGAATTTACCTCGGTTGAGTCATCTTCATGTGCCATGAGGCACAGGCTTTCCACCAGCTCTTGAATCTCCTCGTCGGACGGTTCGTCCTCTTCGTCGCTCCATGTGACGACCATGGCCTTGGGCTTTCTGAATTTATCCTTTTTGAATTTCTTCTTCAGATCTGGGCACTCTCCCCTCATGTGCCCGGGCTTCTTGCATTCGTAGCATATAATGCTACTTGGTTTGCTTGGTTCGCCCTTGACTTGAGTGGGCTTCCTTGGCCCTTTTCTGAAGTTGCCTTGAAAGTTCCTCTTTTTTCTCAAGAATCTCTTCACTTGGCGAGTTATCATGGCCAAGTCTTCTTCTTCGTTGCTTCCTTCGCTGGATTCCTCTTCTTGAAAGTCATCATCAGATTGATGAGCTTTCAATCCCACGACTTTCTTCTTCTTTGTATCTTCCTCGGTTGTTCTCTTCATATTTATCTCATAGGTCATGAGTGACCCTATGAGCTCATCCAAGGAAAGTGTGGATAGATTTTTGGAATCTTCGATCACGGTGGCTTTTGTGTGCCACGCGGACGGCTGTGATCTCAGAACCTTCCTCACAAGGTCGGAGTTCGTGTACTCCTTCCCAAGGCTTTTGAGACCATTCGTGATCTCAGTTAACCTTGCGAACATTTCAGAAATTGTTTCTTCGGGCTTCATTTTGAACAGCTCGTAATCGCTGACGAGCAGGTTGGCCTTGGTTTCTTTGACCTCCGAGGTTCCTTCATATATGAGACGTAGCTTGTCCCACATTTCTTTGGCTGAGCTACACATAGAAACACGAGAGAACTCATTAGGATGAATAGCACATTGCATAATATTCATGGCATTGAAATTTATAGTGCATTTTTTAACTTCCTCGGGTGTCCATTTCTCTTCATCATCCCCGAGTTTGTATGGACCCTTGTCCACAACTCTCCAGATCTCATACTCCTGGGCTCTTAAGAAAACATGCATCCTATTTTTCCAATAGGAATAATTCGAGCCATCGAAGTAAGGAGGACGATGAATTGAATGACCCTCAGGCATCATTCCCTTGTTTGCCATTGATCTGGATCTCACTCTAGATCGTTAGATCTCAAAAGATAGAGCCTTAGCTCTGATACCAATTGAAGTCCCGCAATCAATGGCATCCAAGAGGGGGGTGAATTGGGTGTTTTGTAGTTTTAAGAAAACTTTTTTGACCTTTTATAAAATATGTGATAAGATGCTAATATGAGAAACAAATCTATTCAAACACCGACTGACTTAAAAAATTCTATTTGGTGATAATATGGATTATGCAGGATTAACGAGAATAAAATCTGAACTAGAATGCACACTTATGATCGCACAGAAGGGAGATAGAAGAAAAGGAACAAACCACACTGAGACAACGATTTTTAGGTGGTTCGGATGCCACAACGGCAACCTACGTCCACCCCTCACGGATTGTGAGGATCCACATACTATCTTGTAAAGAGATACAAGATCGAACACACACACACACACGTTGTGAGATGAAGGCTCTTACGAAGGTGTAAAAAAAAACACCTAACCACACACACACACCAAACCAATCAGACTCAACTGCACACACATACGGGTCCACGAAAATCCACACACATACGGGATTGTTTTAGAATTACAAAACAAGCACACTTGAAGTTTAGAAAGATTAAGAATGGAAACACAAAAGAAAAGGTTTGATTGATGCTCCCCCTTAGTTGATGAAGAGTTTCTTGGATGTAGCTTGAACTTCACTTGGCTTGGGATCGATCTCCTTCAGATATGACTTGATCTTCACTTGAGGATGGATGAAGAAGGATGAAGAACTTCCTCCCGGAGCACTATTCACGTGTACAGTACTAGCTCTCTCCTCTCCCCTTTGGTAGCCTCCTTAATCCCTTTTAGAGCATTAGGGTTTCTTACCCCAAAGAGGTGATCTTATATCTCTTGAATGGTCAAGAGACAAGTCATGAACCAGATCCACAAAACCTGGAGGGTTTGGCTTTGGGATTAAACAATACCAAAAGGAGGGGCTTCTTTCGAGGTGAACAAAAGTCAACATTTTGGGCTTATCGGGGCTGGCGGTCGACTTGAAGAGGCTGGCGGTCGACCGCCACTGAGAAATTGATTGAGAGTTCGTCCTTGGAATTTCCGGTCGACCGGGATCAGGCCGGCGGTCGACCGCTCTGAGAAACTTATGTAGAAGAATGGTTGCTGTTATTTCCCAGTCAATCGGGATCAGGCCGGCGGTCGACCGGACTGTGATAGACCTGAAAAATGAAGAGTTTAGCCCAATGAAATATATCCACATGATCAAAGCATGAATTGAATGTATGTTTATTATTTATTTCAAGTTCATTTGAGTTCTTGGGAATGCATTTGGAATGCTAAACACTTAAGCAAAATCCGTGATGAAATCCGACCTTGATTGCTTATGAAATTCACTTAAGTTATTAGTTCCATGCACATATGTCCTTGGTTTTGTTATCATCAAAAGCATTGGGATATATACAACACCTGCCTTTCTTCCTCACTGAGGAGGGCACTGATGAAAATTGGCTGAGGCTCACTGGCTTGTCCGAGGTTGAGCTCAACTATTTCATCTACAGTTGCTTGTCCGCCGTCTTCAAATTCCCGCGGAGCAGGCTGCAGGTCAAGGAAATCTTCACTGTCATGAACCTAGGTTATGTGAAAATCACAGTAGTCCAGGTTGTTGATGATGGCCGAGCATAGCTGCTCATCTTGGCCTTCTAAGGTTGCCTCTTGTAGTTGGTGATTTGCATCATCCTCGGGCTCTTTGCTGGAGTCGGAATTGGCGGAGGGGGATACGAGCCCTAGAGTGTTAACTGAATAGTGAGTTTTGGACTTCCCCTTTCGGCTATAGGTAGGACCAATCAGGTCTCCCTTTAAGACAGGGAACTGCTCTGAGGATAATTCCTTCGGCATAAACTTGGGTAGCGCAGAAGCAGCTGGGGCAAAAATTTGCTTGGCCGACGGCTTAGGCCGCTCCCAGTCATGAGGTTGCGGGGGAGATACCCGATGATTTTTAATTTGGATGACCCCCATCTGTATCAGGCTCTCAACCTTATCTTTGAGGACGTAGTAGTCTTCGGTGGGATGCCCTGACATTTGATGATATTGACAGAAACTGAGCTCCTTAGCTGTTCTGCCTTTGGGAGATCTTCGGGGCTGTGGGAGCGTTATAAGGTCCCGTGCCATGCAAAATTTAAACAATGGTACGGTATGTGCCTTAATAAAAGAATATGGTGTTTCCATTCGCTGTGCCAGAGTTACCACAGGAGACTTGTTCTGAGCACCTTCATGATATTGGCTTGCACCAGTCTTGCTCTGAAGATAGGCATCCACGGAAAAGAGTGGCGTGTTGGTTACACCCTTAGCAGGGGGGTAACGGGCCTTCACAGATTTGCCTTGGCCAGTTGATGCTTCAGTGAAAACCATTGGAGGGTTGACATTGACTTGAGCCCGATAACCAGTTTCACAATTAGGTGAAGAGACGAGATGCCTAAACATGGCGTCTTGCTCTCGGAACAGTTCTTGTACAAGCGATTTCAACGCTTGATTTTCTTGTTCCAATCTCGCTAATCTGGTGGTTAACACTTCCTGCCGGTTGTCTGAGAGAGAACCTGTAATGATTTGCTTGGACTTTTCCAAGTCGAGGCCAGCCAATTGGCACAGGGCCGCCTGTTGAGCATCTCCCAGCCCAGGGGGAATGGGCAGCGGTATGATACGCTCTTCCTGGTGACTAGGACCGGCGGGGCAAGGAGCCCTTTTGTCAATATCGAATTGACGAAGGAGGTCGCCTTGATGTTCAGCCATGCAGGCATCATCCTTCCGGCCGAGGTTAGCATCACTAGGAGAAGGCATCAACCCTATAGTATTGACAACATAGTGTACCTTGAACTCAGCCTCGGGGTCGTTGCCCAATCCTCTCCTATCTTTCTTGGAGAAAGGGGGTTGCCCTCTGACTTGCAAAGGGTGCCACAACTGTTGAAAATAGTCATGTCGGGAAGCTTCTTGAACTTGAGGAATATGCTGCTTCCGACACATTTCTTTGATATGTTTGGGCATGTCGCCCATGTCCTGAACAGTTTTGAGAGTATGTTGGGGTCCCTTACCCCAGTTTCCCCAATTATAATCATTTTCCACAGGGTCTTGAGGGACCAAGTCTCCTTTGTAAAAGATAATTGGCCTAGCGGCTTCAACATTCTTTCTTTTCCCTTTCCTTTGATAAGTAACAATGAATGTCTTCAAGTGTTCAACTTTATGCTCCCTTCTTAAGAAGGGGAGCTGTATGCATGCTGACGGCAAAGAGATGCTCTTGTCGATGGACCGACTAATGAGATTAGCTTCAAAGTTGACCTCTCGCCTTTCCAGCCGAGCAGGCTTGGCGTTAGGAGCATCAGCTTGCATGTGTAGCCGGTGTAGTTTAGCAAGATCTTCATTGACTGTGAAGAGCTCTTCTTCTTGTTCATCTTCTTCTTCCAGGACTGCCTTTTGCTTCTCTTTGTTCTTAATCCCGGGATGAGGATTAATAGTGGGCTCCCCGAAATATAGCTGAGAATCAGTCAGATTGCAGTCATTTGGCCGAAAGGGAGCCCGGTCAGCAAAGACTGTATGTTGCTCTCCGCCTTTTGCATATTTGATGCACTGGTGAAGGGTAGAAGGGATGACCTAATTTTCATGTAACCAGGGTCTCCCCAGCAGAGCTTTGTAGGATGTGTTTGCAATAATGATGTAGAATGTGGCCTTAGTCACAAAACTGTCCATGGTCACCTCCACCTCTGCCTTACCCAATGCATCCTCTGAATCTTGGTTAAATCCCGAAATTTTGACATCATGAACCCTTTGCAAATAGGGTATGAGAAATAAAGACTTGAAAGTCTTCAAGGGCATTATGTTGACAGACGCCCCGGGATCTACCAGAATCCGGTTCAATTCATGACTGTTTATCTTTCCTTGCATGTATAAAGGCCGATTGTGACAAGGAGAAGACAACAACATGTCTTTATCCGTGAAGGTGACAGTTGCTGCTAGGGCTTCATATGCTTGGGCCTGAAGCTTGGCTAGATGGGCTTCGTAAACCTCTGGTTCTTGGAGTATTTTTACGAGGGCTTCCTTGAGCTCTTTACTCCAAGCAATTGCTTCCCATATGGTGACATTTGTTGGGAACGGCTTCATATGCTGAATGATCTTGCGATCGGCCCGCGCACGAGCCTGATCTAGCGGAGGGATCACCTCTGACAGAGGTTTAGGTTGATAGACGGGCCTCTTGCTTGGTTCAGCCTTCCCTTGATCATTAGGCTCCTCTTGGAATAGTGGAGCTAAAGAATCTTCTTCGGGAAGAGGCAGCTCAACATTGTCCTTACCAGAGGGACCCGCTGGAGCCGGGTCAATTGAATTTTGTTGCGGTGCCGGGTCTACTGCCCCATCCTCTCCATCTGATAGATCGAAGGAGAAGGTGGAGACCCCGTCTTGAGCTTGAGAGGGGGTAGCTGCCTTTTGGGGAGTTGGCGCTGTCGGCCCCTCATCCTCATCTGATGGGTCGAAAAGGAAAGTATCTGCTCGACTCTGAGCTTCGGGAGTAGGCCCCGGGTCTTCGCCTCTGAAAATAATGACATTTTGAGGATGTGCTGAGTTAGCATTCCCGTTGCTAGAAGATGCTGAATGCCTTCCTCGCTCGCGGCGACGATCTCCTCCGCGTCCTCGATTTCGGAGTTCTGCATTGCGGCGACGATAACTGGCCATGGTGATTCTATCCTCTGCGGGGGGAGCCGTGTTATTGCTCCCGCTTGGTCCGTATAGACTTTCGGGAGGAGGAATGGACACCATGTTGCATGAAAAGCTTTTTAACATAACTTCTAGCTTTCCTACAGTGAGCTCTTCGTCTTTGTAGAAGAAGGAAAGTTCCTCCGGGATAGGAAGCTTTTTTCCCTCTTGTGTTTGTTTGTACATTTGTTGGAGCCAGATCTTTAGCCGAGCTTTCCGCTCCATTTCTTCTCACGGAATGTATTTATCAAGAGGGACAGCCTTGGTAGGCGTGGAAGGGACGTACTCCTCGAGCTCATCAATTAATTTCTGTAACTTTTGTAGGGGAGTTAATTCGCCAGAGTTTTCCGTAGCGGTGGCCTGCTCGGCCTGTCGCTTTAGCTTTCTCTTCAAAGTCTTTCTCCTATTCTTCTCCCGCTTCTTTGCTTGTGCTATCTCAGCGGGAGAGGGAATGTCCACTTTTGCCGACGGTCGGGGAATGACCCCGGCTTTGGAGCTATGGAATCCGTCCTTTCTCTTCACCGGTGCAGGACGATTATACTTCTTCGAGGTTACACTGGTCCAGCCATCCTCCCCTGGAGTCTCCAGAAGCGTAGCACTAATCGCCTGATTGACTATTTCAGTTGGGAGTTCTTGAAATTCGGTTATAATAAGGCCAGAGTTTTGAGGTAAAACTGCCATGGAAGGCTTTTCAGGTGGTGACTCTTGCTTTATTTCAGACCTCTTCATAAGGGATTCTGACTTGGCTTTCCCCTTTTTGCTTGGAGCCTTGAGACTTCTTTGCTGGGGATCACTATTCGGACCTTGCTTGCCAGGCACTTTGGGGCCCGCTAAAGGAGTCTGACATTCTTGATTTGATTGTGTAGCAACCTCAAAATTTTCATCTAGACGTTTCCTTGCCAGGATCTGCTTGACACTTGTCTCGAGCTGTTCTTGCCGAGGCTTTCCCTTTTGTGTAAAGGCTGCCTTTTGTGATTGAGGAGGTTCCCGAGCTGTTTCTGGGAATGCCCGCTCCTTGACATTGGGGGTTGAAGCAGATGAAGCATGATGTTGACTTTGAAGATTTTTGGAGTGGCCTTGTGATGGGTCCTGCACTAATACTTCTTTCCCCCCAAAGAGGATCTCGAGGAGTTTTTGAGTTTCTTTCTTTGGGAAGGGTAAGGATTCTAGGTCCTGCCACTGGCGCCACTCGGGATCTCCTTGGGCTTCTTGACTTGAGCTGGGGCCGGCCTCCTGCTTCTTGGCTCCAGTTGGGGTGCAGGAAGTTGATGCATGTATGGCATTAACTGAGAAAACCGACGGGCCTTGTTGAAAAGGTCTTACGGCTCTTTGAGGGGGATTGTCTATATTTATCACCCGGTGGGAAATGAGGTCCTCCGCGATGTCTTTGAAGACATAGCAGTCATAAATGACGTGACCCACGACGCGATGGTAGAGGCAGTAATGGTGCTGATATACCACGGGAATGCTAGGGTCATTGCCAGATGCGGGGAGCTGTATTAGCCCTTCCCTACGGCACATATGGAATATCTCCAGTGTTCTATGTCGAGGGAAAGAGTATAGCCTTCGAGGAGCCCGATTGACGGGGGAACCTGTTGCATCATCGGACAACCATCCTCCAGTCCTCCGAAGCCTTCGAGGCTCTACCGTATTTTTCGAGTTACGGGTAGAGACTGAGACAGAAGGCCGTGGTGCGGGGGCCGGAGCTTGCGTCGACAGCCGATCTTCAATTCGCTCCATAAGGCGGAGTAAATCCTGCTAGTTGTTCCGTAGGCGACAGACTTCCCTTTTGATCTTCCTGACTGCCTTCTGGATGGCGAAACATTCAGACATAAGAAGGGGTATACCCCTATGTGCTGCTTCTTGAGACTCGGTAGGGAGGAGTGGTTGAAGCCCATTTATCGCCGGCCTCATCTGGCTCTTTCCCGGGATTTTGTGAATTACATTTACAGACAAATTTGAAATTTCTCGGTTAGGAGATGGAGGCGGGCTCTCTATGCCAGAAGGTTGGCTTAAGGTCTGCTCAACAGCTTCCCGCAGACGTTTTAGCGCCGTGCTTTCCCCATGGATATCAATTTCTCCCCTTTGGATGAGAACTTCGATGAGGTCCTGTACCTCTTTACACTTCCCAGTGGGGTGGGATATTGTAGCATGGTACTTGCAATATCGGGGATGCCTTTTTTCGACCTCGGTGTAACCTGGCGGTGGGTCGTACACCAAGACTCGGCCGTCTTCAAGTAGGCGATCAAATATCTCCTTAGTGTTCTCCTTGGGAAAGGAACATTGATGGGACGGCCTCCAACCTGGATACCACAATGTGGGTCTTGCTTGACTGGGACCGGCCTCCGATACTTCTGGGTCAGGGAAAATGAATGCTGGGGCCCTGAAGGTCCTATCATTTGAGTGGTTAATTACATTGGCCGAACGTGTCGGCCGGTCCCATGGATGGGGTTCGGGAGGATCCACCAAACCATTCTTCATTGTAATGAGTTGACTTTGGATCATCTTCTCTGCCTCGTCTTTAAAGACGTAACAAGTTTCAATGGTATGGCCCAATATGCGATGATATACGCAATAATTGGGATGGTAAGTTTTGTTGGCATCCTCCGACTTTTTTGGCTCTGGAAGGGATATGAGCTTATTCTTGAGGCAAAGGTTAAAGAGCCTCTTGGTATGCTCCTTTTTGAAGGAATATGGAGTCTTCATACGCTCCGACAATCTTGCGGACGCTTTCCCTTCGGGCTTTTTGCCAGACTCTTTCGGGGTCGCAGCTTCATCCGACCCATTGGTGGGAGAGAAATCAACGGCATTTGCCTCTTTGGTCTCCTTCCCTACAGCACCCCGCTCCTTGGAAGGTTTCCCTTTGGAGGGTGTGAATGTTGGGTTCTCTGCGAAGAACATTTCTATTTTTGCAACGGCCGAATTTAGCTGGTCAAACCCCTTGATGCTTGCACCCAGGAGCTTCTCACTGACTTCCGCTGATAAGCCCCTTCGGCATATGGTTATTGCGTCCTCTTGAGAAGGAGGGTTGTCGCATCTCATGCTAAAGTCCCTCCAACACTTGATAAAGTCAAGCGCGGCTTCGCCCCTCTTTTGCTTAAGTGAGCATAATTCTGCAAGAGAGACCTTTCTTTCGGTTGCCTGAAAGCGATCGATAAACTTCTTTTGAAGATCGGCCTAGTCAGCGACGGAGTTGGGCTTCAGCCTTGAATACCACTGGAAGGCGCTGCCCGTAAGAGAGGTCGCGAAGTAGCGGAGGAGATAAGACTCCTCAAGTGCCAACTCGCCCATGGCCGTTATATAATAGGCCAAATGTTCGTGGGGAGATCCCAACCCATTGAACTTCTGGAATTTAGGCACCTTCGGGCAGTCCGGCGGCAACTTCTTAAATTGGTGGTGTAGAGGATACGGCACGCTGTATAAATCAACAATGGCTACCCCCTCGCCCCGCTGGGCAAACTTATCTTCGACAATTTTCTCAATAAGCCATCGTTGGGCAATGACGTCCTCCACCGGTAGGGCTCGAGAAGACTGAGCATTGGGCGTAGCTCGAGGCAGTTCAACACCTGCTTCAATGGCTGCTTGGTAGGGGGCTCCCACTTGTCGCTCGACAATAACGGGATTACCCGGCTGCTCTCGCCGAAGACCTTGATCATGAGTTGGTGTTATTGGCCTTGGGGCAGTTAAATTCATCTGGCGTCTCATTTCCAGCATGAGATTGGTCATTTCTATATGCCAACGTTGCAAATAGTCTCGAACTTAGCATCGCCAGACATGGCTTGAAACGCCGCCCTTGTCGGTGGCTCAAAAACTGGGTTGGCAGAACCACCGTGGGGTTGGGCTCCTGCTTCTCCATGGGCGCTCCTGACCTCGTCGGGGTCATTTTCTTCTTGGACGAAGTTGACCTCCTGATTTCGGGGTTGGTCAGGATTCTGCTCCTGGTGCTGTCCCTGGCTGGAGGTCCCTGGATGGCCACTATATTGGGTTTGGAGGTTTCTCCTTGCGGCAGTCCTGGTATTACGGTATACCTCGTCGGCAGCCAGGTTCGGGTCATCTGGTCGAGGAGGTTCATTGGTTGGATTGTCGGCAGGACCCGTCGTCTCTCTGCCGGAGGTATAGCAAGTATACACCTTCATGCTATCTCCAGTGTCTGAGAGTCAAACCGTTCTCCATTTCTTCGGGGGCTGCAGCCCCGTGCGGGAGAATGCCCCCAATCTGTCAAAGACTGACGGCCGTGTTGACGGAGCTTTCGCCAGTCTGTCGAAGACCGAAACCCGATTAGGTGGTGTTTGACCACGAATGGTTGTCTTGGGTTGACAGGGCTCCGAGCTTCGGGGAGCGCGGTCAGATTTTCGGTAGACCCCTTTTCTCTTCTTCCCTTGAGGGGGGTGAGGGGTCAACATGCTGGGTAGCTTGACCAAGTTTTTGGTGGAAGCTTCGAGCTTGGTCGGGCTCACTAGCCCTGGCTCGTTTGATTTGGTGGGCCTCCGGCTTGGTGACCCAAATCTTCTTCATCTTCTGGGAGCGTTGTTGAACTTTGCTGCTTCTCTTTGAAGTCTGGCTTGTCTTCCTGTACACGGCGAAGGAGGGCGAAGCGGTTGGAAGTTGATATGGTCGGGATGTGGTTATCCCGAGGCAGGCTCGTCCCAGCGCCGTCTAGTCGGACGCGGACCCCCCCAACCAAGACGATCTTACCCGACCTGGAGAGTTTTGCTGAAGGCATGCGGCTTTGACGGCTCCTTCGTTACCCTCATTTTGCGGGGACAGCATAGGAAGAGATGGCATGAACCGAGAAGACTCGGCCCGGCAGGGAGCAGGACTGGTTGCCCCCGGCGCCCGCGGGGGTAACTGGCGCCGCAGAAACTTGTTGGGGAGCGGGGATCACCCCTAGAAAAAAGGGGGACCCTACAACAGCTGGAAAGTCCCCAAATACGATTGGGGTCGCCAGGTAGCCGTACCGAGCGTGGTCGGCGACGGGAATAGGTCCATATGTCACGGCCGCCATTTCTTTCACGGAAGAGCTCACTGAAGAGAATGCCCCCTTGATGCTGAAATCCTCTACTGGCTCTTTCCTGAAAGAGGGCAGCGAAGGGCGATCAGAGCCTAAGTATAACAATCTTTGGCAGAAAGAAGAAAGGCGGGAAAGGTCCCACCGGGCGTGTCAATCTTTTTGCATGCGGAAAAGAAAACATAAATGCCGAACAAGCGCATGGCGTTGTTTTAGTTTTTTGGCATGTTTTATGGATTCCGCGTTTTTAGGATTTATTAGACGATTTAGGGTTCGTGTACGGGACCTTTCCCCACCGGCCGGAGTCGGTGTTAATTTATATCGGTACAAGTCCGAACACCTTTGATTAACTGCCAAAATTTGTTGATTGTAATGTCGGCTCTAATATCCTGGGTCTGCCCCCGAGGAACCGTCGTGCTTTGTAGATGGGTGGCATTCGCAACCCTTTGATGTGCTTGCGATCTTGCATTTATAATTTTCTTTCTTTCGGAGGTTTGTTTGCAATTTTCCCCTTTCATGGGATTATATTTACAATTTTCCCTTTCCGGGGTTACATTTGCAATTTTATGCCCACCGGGGGTATATTTGCAATTTTATGCCCACCGGGGGTATATTTGTAATTTTCTGCCCATCGAGGGTATATTGGTAATTTTCTTCCCACCGGGGGTATATTTATAATTTTCTGCCCACCAGGGGTATATTTGTAATTTTCTACCCACCGGGGGTATATCTGTAATTTTCTGCCCACTGGGTGTATATTTATAATTTTCTACTCCATCGATGATATTTATAGAATTTTCTGCACCATTAATACTATTTTTGAAATTTTTCTTGAACAACGAACGATATTTATGTAATTTCCAGAAATAAGGATATTTCTGCAACTTATAATTTCCAGAATTTCATGATTTTCAAAGTTTTCTTTTTTTTGACCAAGTAATCTTCTTTTTTGATCAACATAATCTCCCCTCGTGGGGGATGATTTATGCTTTACATATATGACCCTCCCACGGGGGTTTGTTCACAAAACTTTTAAAAAGTTCTTCTATATGGAGAAGGGCGCCACCTTTCTTTCACCTTCTTTTTTCTTCTTCTTTCTCCAAGTCTTGCTTGAGCAGGGAGTGGCTTGCTTGAGAAGGGAGTGGCAAGAAAAGAGCAGCAAGGCCTCCTCTCTCGAAAAAATGTTCTCCTCCTCTCTCGAAAAAAAAGTTATCCCTTTTCCTAGGAGAGGTCTTGGGTTTTTATAGGGGGAGGAAGAGAGCTTGGGGGAGCTCCCCCGGTGGTGTGGAGAGGTAACTCCCAACCTTTTCACCTCCCTCCGTCCTTTCCTCTTCGTCTTCTTATATTTTTTTTTTGTGTTCCCCCGGTGACAGAACCACATGCGCAGGAGGAAGAGGGGGACTCCCCCGATTGCGGCCAAGGCAGAGGAGGGGAGGTGGCCCCCGGTTGCATAGGGTACCGGGGGGAACTCCCCCGGTTGGCAATGGACCGGGGGGGGGGGGGGGTCCCCGGTGATGCGGCGTCGAAGGAGGGCCCGGGGGGGGGGGGGGGGGGGGGGGCTCCCCCGGTTGCAGGCGGACAGGGGGGGCTCCCCCGGTTGTCGAACGGCGGGGGGGGGGGGGGGGTCCCGCGGAGGCCCGGGGTGCGTCCCCCGGTGGCAGACGAGGCGGGGGGAGCCCCCCCCCCCCCCCTCGGTGGTGGCGACTGCGGCAGGAGGCCGGGGGGCCCTCCCCCGGTTGTCGCGGCGTCGAAGGAGGGCCGAGGGGAGCTCCCCCGATGGAGCAAGAGGCGGGGGGAGGTCCTCCCGGCGCTGGCGGGGGCCTCCCCCGTTGGCGCGGGCGGCCTCGGGGGGGGGGGGGGGCTCCCTCGGTCACGGCAGGAGCGGGGGGGGAGGTCCCCCGGGAGCTGGCGGGGCCGGGGGCCTCCCCCGGTCGCAGACAGAGGCGGGGGCGGAGGAGGCCAGGGCCTCCCCCCCGGTGGCATCGGCAGCAGGAGGTTCGGGGGGGCCTCCCCCCGGTGCAAGTGGACCGGGGGGTCTCCCCCGGTTGCACAAGGAGCCGGGGGGCTTCCCCCTTGCGCAGGGAGAAAGGAGAGGGAGAGAGAGAATCCCCCCCTCCTTTTTGACTGTTTGTGAACCCCTATAAAAAGGGGTGTGGACTTGAACTAATTTTGTCCTTTTCTGGCTTCTTATGCAGGGATATCACGTGGAGACTTGTTTGTTTTGTTGAGAATTCTCCAGACGTCAATTTACTGTCGGATTTACTTCAGGTTGACTAGAACTTTGATCAAACCTCATGGGAAAACCTGATGGGCCCCTAAAATATTCATTCTTGTATGGGTTTGAACTCACGGGCATGTATTTTCATGATGCCCGTGAAGTATTTGGTAAACTATCCACTCGTCATGAGTAGAGCCAATGGCTCGACTTCTCGTGGGATTTTAATTGGAAAGGCCTCATGGGCTTATGTTGCATATCCGGCCCTTGTCTAAAAAAGACTTATCGGTCCGGATCTTTAATAATTCGTGGAGCGGGTGCACATAGCTTTGTACCACTCCTTTATTACGTTTTAATGAAAACATACTTCTCTTCTATTTTTGAAATACTCTATAATTTTGTCAGAAATTTTTTCATGAACTTTTCAGGTTTCAACAACGGTCCACTCCTATGGGTCATTATTGTCGTCTGGTCTGAATGTAACCACAGGGGCACAAGATCTTTTGAGGAGATTTGAGGGTTTAACGGTAATATCACAAAGGTAGGGGTATAGGGGTTATTTTGAAAGATTTTAGGGGTATAAGGGTAATTTTTTCAAGAAAAAAAGATCACTGTATCTTCTCCTCCTTTCTTAATTGGAGGAGGTGAGGAGAGATGGTAGGGGCCCGCTAAATCCTCTCCTCCCTCTTCCTTAACTAGAGGAGGCGAGGAAAGGGGTGGGGCTCACTTGCAACCACCTCTCGGATTCTTTCTCTCTGCTTAACTGGAGGGTGTGATAAGAAGATGGGGCCCACCTCCCGGATTCTCTTTCGCTGCTTAACGGGATGTGGGATAAGGTTGTGGGGCCCGTAGCACTCCCTCTCTCTCTTTTCTTTCCCCTTTCTTAACTGGACAACGTAATAGGCTCACCCTCTCTCTCTTCTCTCTTGCCTCTTCTTAACCAGAGGAGGTGAAGAGGGGGTGTTGGCTATATATATATAGATTCATAGGTGTATAAGGTGTTCTTTTTGAAAAGAAACATCTTATACGAGAATTTATTCCGTGAATGCGCATTGTATCAGACGATTTGGGTTCGGGTGTTTGACATTTCCCCACTGATCGCGGTCAGTGTTGATTTACATCGGCCTAACGTCCGAAGACCTTTGTTTAACTGTCAAAGAAATCTCAAAGTCCCCTATATAGGTTCAGATGTTGAGGGCTTGCTCGCTTGGGTGACTTGCAATGACCACTCGTTTACCACCGACAGACTGACTAGACTAGGGTTTCATCAAAGGCCTCTTAAATTCAGGCAAAACCTTAGAATTTAGGTGCGTGAATGTAATTTTGAAAAAGCTATAGGCATTTTTGAAGTAGCGAAAAGTTTCTTGGACCCTGAGGGTATTTTGATAATTTTACCTTTCCCAAGATTATTTTGGTAATTTTATCGGATCTGGGGTATTTCTGGAATTGCTAGGTTGGAACGAACGTAGGGTTGGACCACTGACTTCCCAAGGCACTGAGGCCATTTATATAGGGTTTTAGGGGCGACTAGGCCATTTCTAGGTCGTAGGGGTATTTTAATAATTTTACCAAACCCTACGTAGACCTAGATTTGAGGCGACACTCAAGTGTCGGACTGCGCTGGCAATGTCCTCGAGCCGAAGGAGTGACGAGGGCTTCATAGAAGGCTCACGTGTGTCAATTTTGTCAAAGGAGAGGCATATATGCAATTCTCGAAAGTCATGGGTTTTCTTATAATTTTTCCCGATCGATGTACAGAGGAAATCTATAGAATACACCATGTACATTCATGGCCCAAGTGGGTATAAGGGTTGTCGGCAAGTTGTCGACTGTACATTACAGAGATCTGCATTAACGCGGAAAATAGGGACGTAGCCCCAATTATAAGAAATTGCAGGGTAAAACTGCAAATAGCAGGACTTTTTGTTTCTTGCAATCTCGAGGAGGATATTTTCGTGATTGCCCCGTTATAGGGGCGGAACTACATAATTTAGTCGTTCCGGGTCGTAGAAACTTACAAATATGGCCCGTAGAAGGGCATAATTACAAAAGTACCCCTTAGGGGCATAAACACAAGACCCGTGGACTTATCCCTCCCGGGTCAAAACAACGAACAAAGTCCTTGGTGCTGAGTGCTGGATGCTTCGTAGATGCTCTCCGTGTGTAGTAGATGCTCAGTGTGGACCCTTGGGGGTCTATTTATAGAAATGGGGGGCTACCCGGAGGTGTTCGAACCCGTACGGGTTAAATGGGATGAAAATGACCTCGGGAGGGTCCCTTTTACCCTTCTTTCTCTTTTTTTATTTTTATGCGGGAGAGAGGATGGGTCGATACTTAGGGTCTATCATACAAGAGAATGGGGAGATTTATGATGACGTTACACATAGGATTAAGGCAGGCTGGTTAAAATGGAGAAGTGCATCAGGTGTCCTTTGTGATCGTCGTATGTCTGTGAAACTCAAAGGGAGGTTTTATAGAACGGCTGTGAGACCTGCTTTATTATATGATACCTGGTACCGAGTGTTGGGCAGTACGAAAGGAACACATCCACAAAATGTGTGTAGCAGAGATGAGGATGTTGAGATGGATGTGTGGCAAGATTAAGAAAGACAAGATTAGGAATGAGCGTATCTGTAAGGACTTAGGGATAGCTCCAATTGATAGTAAAATGAGAGAAAATAGACTTAGGTGGTTTGGACATGTGTGTCGTCACCCTAACTCAGCGCCGGTTAAAAGATGTGACCAAATCTTAATGGATGCTAGTAAAAGAGCTCGGGGAAGGCCTAAAATGAGATGGTGCGATGTTATTAGGAAGGACATTAGTTTCTTGGGTTTAAATACGAATATTGCACTTGATAGAAATCTTTGACGGAACAAGATTCATGTAGCCGACCCCAATTAATTGGGATAAGGCTCTGATGATGATGATGATGATGATGATGATGATGATGATGAGAGAGGATGGGTCGGGGTCGGATGACCTCGGACCCACCCGGGGTCGAATGACCCCGGGCCCGTCTTGCTTGAGGTGGATGACCCCGGGCAGGTCCTCCCGAGGTCGATTGACCCTGGGCAGGTCCTGCCCGGGGCCAATTGACCCCTATGTAGTCAGAGGCTTGAGGTGAGCGAGGCGACTAGGGGGTCGCCTCAAACACCTAGGCGATGGCCGAGATGTTTGAGGCGAGATTTTATTAAATAAATATATATAATTCAAAATTTAAATTCTATGTCCAAATATCAAAAAATATATTAAAAAACTACATACATAAAATCAATAAAGTTCCTAAATCCATTCATTCCTAAACAAGAATAACACTCATATTATCGTACATGCAAAATTTGTAAACACACTAAACAAGGATATCAAGTGCAATATTATAACAAAACAAAACCAATTAAACAACCAAACAAGTTAATTACATAATCCCATAAGGCCATGACACAGTGTTTCAAATTTCTCTCAACTCTGGGGCCTCCTCATCACTCATAAAAGATGGAGTGAGAGACTGAGAGAGCAGAGAGAGACAGAAGGAGTGAGAGGGAGACAAAGTGAGAGACTGAGAGAACAGAGAGATTCAGAGAGTCCGAGAATAGAGAGAGACAGAGTGAGGGCGAGGGAGACAGAGGGGCTCGGCCCCCTCCCTTTCACTGTGAGGGAGATAGAGAGGGGGAGAGCGAGAGAGAGTGGGAGAGAGGTGATGCGGGGCGGGACGCGACTCGAGACAACAAGGGACTCTAGCTCGCGAACGTCCCTAAGCGAGGGAAATGTGCGGATGTGCACGGTTGAGAAACCGGCAATGAGTCTCGGGTATCGACTTTTCCGCGTGTACACTGATTGAGTCACGGGACGGGTCACACTCACTCTCTCGCAGCGGTGATTGAAATAATATAACGAGCTAATTAACCTATCACTCATGCAGCGGCATATAAAAATATATACGAGTAAAGCAAATGTCAAAGAGGGGAGCGGAAACGATACCTCCAGGCGTGGGGAAGACGACCCCGGCCGAAACTCGTACTCCCGGTGTACAGTAAATAAATAATTACATCAGCGAATTTATTTGCCCACTCCACACAGGGAGGTAAAGGGCTACAATGACGACCTGGGAGTAGCGACTCGGGTTGACGGGCAGCAAGTCGGAAGGGCTTTCGGGCCGGAGACGGGCTGTTGGTCCGACTCGGTACTATTCCAACTCGGTTCAGCAACTCAGTTCAGCCCGTTGGACAGCAAGCGAACTCGGCTGCTGTGACGGCGGCTTCCGGTCACCTTCTGGTCACAGCGGCTGGCTGGGACGTCAGTGGAAGACTCCTCTTCGATCCCCGAGATCGGCGGCGGTTGAATCGACGCTGAAATAATTTTGCAAGAATTAACTTACTGCTGCCTTTGCTGGCCTGTTCTCGGGACAGGAATGCGCGCCTCCACGAAAAAAATTTTTGCGCTCAGATCCGGTGTCGGATTGAGGCAAAATTGGTACCGATGGATAGAGGACTCAAAGGGCTACAACATATAATTATTTCAGATCCATCCAGTAGACGGATTAGAAATGAAAACGACTGTTCCCCAGGTTTTTTTACTGACTCGGATTACAGACAAACATGACAGAACATGATCTGCCTGAGATTGAATTTTGATCGACGTAAAAGTGATGGATCTAGACTCTGGGAAAATTATGGGTGGGAGAAGGGGATGTGAGGAATACGTATGATTTTTTTGGAAATTTTTAGAGAAGATTAAGTGCGCGGGAAAAATACAACAACAGGACACTGTCCCGCAGATCTGCAAACTGACAGATTGCTGGGGGGGAAAACTTAATTACGGGAAAAATACTAAACGAATGCGAAATGACACGAAAATTGAACTAGGGATGGGGAATGATAAGGGGAACAAACCCTCAAAATTGGAGCTCAAACTGATCTCCTGATTTAGAGATAAAATTCGGGCTTCATGCTTCTGTCCAGAGGTGGACAGAACTCCGTCGTGGCGGCGGCGGCGGTGCTAAGCTTCTCACTCAGAGAGGGGGGAATTGAGAGGCTTCATAGCTCTGAAATTCGGAGCTTTCATAGCTCCAAGGGGGAGAGGAGAGAGAGAGGGGGCGGCCTTAGCCTTGGAGCAACAAATGGAATTTTTTCTTCATTAATTGCTAAGGAATTCACAAAATACATGGGTTATATAGAAATGGGAAAAAGACATAAACTACCCTCAGATCTAAGGTTAGGGAGGGACAAATAAGGGATGAGATAATTAATCCCCCATGTGGTCAAATGACCAAAATAAAAAAAATACAACAAGAATTAAATATGTTAAAGGGGGGGCGCCCCCTTGACTAAGGGGTAAGCATATTTGAATTTTCTTCTATCTTGTCCCCCCTTGGTCCAAGTCCAATCTTGGACTTTGAACTAGCCCCACATGGGCCCTAGATCCTAGGTGGACCAACGGGAAAGAGGGTTGGGGCCCTGCTGGACCTACTAGCATTTTGCATAGAAACCCAAAGGCCTTTTTGCAAAGAAACCCAAAGATTTCTAATGACTAACCCTTTGGCTTATAATGCCTTACAATTGCTAACCCAATTAGCCAAGGATATAAATGCAAATAAAAGGATGTAAATGTAAAAATGAAATGTTAGTGCTCGGTGTTGATTCCCATCAATTCTCCTCGAGTGGGAAGAACTCGACCTCGTCGAGTAAGGGGTGCGGTTGCTCAAGTAGCTCGTGCGGATCTGTCACCGTCCAGGTAGCGCGGAGTACGCTCCACTCCAAGTAATCGTCACCTGTTCATCCCGTATATATTCGATATGCACATGCTGCTGTGGGAATGAGGCTAGAGGTGGACACTCCGGGGTGGGGTCACTCTCAAAGGAAGGAGACGGCTCAATGACTCACTAGGAATCACCGCGGAGTCCCTTTATGTGACTGGATCCCAGACATTGAAGTAGAGCCGATCCCAAATTCTGGCAAGTCTACAACGTACGCATTAGACCCGACTTGCCTCACACTCGAAAGGGACTGACATCGCGAGCTGACATGAGACCGACTATGCAACTCCTAATATGCTCGACACATGCGGACTCACTATGCACTCGACAATCTTGACAAACTGGACATATAAAGAAAGACACAGACTCACACATGACCCTAGACAAACCTACTGTTAGACCGACCCATACATATGTAATGGTGGACCAGAACATCCGAATGTGTGCCATGCATACACAAGACGCAACCAAATGTCGGTAGAATCATGGATTCCTAGATATCCCAAAGTGCACCACTCATGCACTGACGGCCTTTTGGATTTGGGAGGTTTGGGTGGGCCAGGAGAGTTGAATGCACCTTCTTCCGTACCCCAATGAACGGACTCCTTGCGGAGTGTAGGCGAACTGGCCTGTGGGGTAGTGGTGTGATAGTGAACTTTTCTGAAGAAGTGGCGTAGATATGGTGGGTCCAGAGGTTCACTAGGGAAGGGGTCGAAGGGATCAAAGAAAGTATGACCCCTCGAACTGGGTTCCCACATGTCACTGTCCCATGTCTGGAGTTCTTGAAGGTGTAGGTGGTCACCTTCATCCATTATGGTAAGAGGGACGGTGACCTCATAGAGTAGATATGGGTCCTCCCTCGGGACGACAGTACCGTAAGAGGGGGCAAAGTCAAGCTCATCGGGAATGGGGAAGAACAATAGGACCTCGGTGGTGATATGACCTAAGGTGTACACTGAGGTAATAGACCCCAAAGCCGGGAGCATGAAGCTATGACTATAGGGTTGGTCAGACCCTAAGGCCAACATATATGTCAGCTCCCATTGACATTCTAAACTCCTTAGTAGGTCCTCACACTTTTTACGAAGCAAAAGGACTGGAAAGTGGTGTGAAAGGAGTTAATGGGGACTACTGGGAGTGCTGGGTCCATGGATGGGTAGCAAGGCGGTCTAGGGACCAAGCCTATCTTGAGCCAACTAAGTAGTGGCTCGGCGATGAATAGTTTTCCCGTTAGAAACACGGGTGGCTCCAAATGAGGTGGCTCCGGATAAAGATCGGAAGGTGAGGGTGATGGCAATGGAGCTCTCATGGGTGGGGAAGGAATGTCCTCCCTGAGGGGAAGAGGCCCTTGGGGTGGCACCGGGTTGGGAGGCTCGGGCAGGAGTCCGTCAATTTGAGTACACATTCTATCCAACCGATCCGACATGATTTTGAAGAGTTCGGCAACGGTGGGGGTTGGAGTAGGGGCATCGTGGTGGACTCGCTCATGGTCTCTCGGCCTAGTCGTGGGTTTAGGCTCATCGACATGCGGGGCTCTTTGCCTCCGACTATGACCCACTTGGTTGGAGGTGATTGGGTGGGGTCGGTTGGAGGTGACTAGGCCGGATAGGTAGACCCTTCTAAGCTTGCCCTTCATCTCTCGCCACGACTCTATAGGCCATTGCCTCCTAATTTCTCTCAAGTATTCTATGTCCCTCCATGTTTCGGCAGCTTCGTAAAAAAGTCGCCTTGTGGCAAAGTCGACTTGCATGGCATCGGACATAATGTAACACTCAAAGTATTTGTCTATAGCGGCTTCCCACTCTAGGTAGTCGCTCGGGACCGTGGAGCCATAAAAGTCCGGGGCTTCGGGCCTACGGAGGAGCTGGGGTTGGGTTCCCCATCCTTGGGTGTGTCGCCACCATTCATATGACGTGGGCTTTTGGGATCCATGGGACACGGGGAGCTATAGGATGGCCATGCCGACACTCGGTGCAAGACAAACCGACTAGACACGACCCTAAAACGATAATGCCAAGTTGGAATGCAGACTCGACTATGAACCTAGACTCAATCAGTATCCGGTACGTGGCGGAGGTATGATCCGAAGACCGAACTCACGCAAGTGTGCAACCTTCCTAATAGGCGTAACCTATCGTTCCAGGAACACCTTTTGATATACCGGGTATAGGAATGCAATGCAAACTTTGGACCGACTAACCAACGACCCTAGACTCGACTTAGCTCTGATACCAATTTGATGCGGGACGGGACGCGACTCAAGATAACAAGGGACTCTAGCTCGCGGACGTCCCTAAGCGAGGGAAACGTGCGGATGTGCGCAGTTGAGAAACCGGCAATGAGTCTCGGGTATCGGCTTTTCTGCGTGTACTCGGATTGAGTCGCGGGATAGGTCACACTCACTCTCTTGTAGCGGTGATTGAAATAATATAACGAGCTAATTAACCTATCACTCATGCAGTGGCATATAAAAATATATACGAGTAAAGCAAATGCCAAAGAGGGGAGCGAAAACGATACATCCACGCCCCAGGCGTGGGGAAGACGACCCCGGCCGAAACTCGTACTCCCGGTGTACAGTAAATAAATAATTACGGCAGTGAATTTATTTGTCCACTCCACGCAGGGAGGTAAAGGGCTACAATGGCGACCCGGGAGTAGCGACTCGAGTTGACGGGCAGCAAGCCGGAAGGGCTTTCGGGCCGGAGACGGGGTGCTGGTCCGACTCGGTACTATTCCAACTCGATTCAGCAACTCAGTTCAGCCCGCTGGACAGCAAGCGAACTCGGCTACTGTGACGGCGGCTTCCGGTCACCTTCTGGTCACGGCGGCTGACTGGGACGTCAGTGGAAGACTCCTCTTCGATCCCCGAGATCGGCGGCGGTTGAATCGACGCTGAAATAATTTTGCAAGAATTAACTTGCTGTTGCCTTTGCTGGCCTGTTCTCGGGACAGGAATGCGCGCCTCCACGAAAAGAATTTTTGCGCCCAGATCCGGTGTCGGATCGAGGCAAAATTGGTACCGATGGATAGAGGACTCAAAGGGCTACAACATATAATTATTTCAGTTCCATCCAGTAGACGGATTAGAAATGAAAACGATTGTTCTCCAGGTTTTTTTACTGACTTGGATTACAGACAAACAGGACAGAACATGATCTGCCTGAGACTGAATTTTGATCGACGTAAAAGTGATGGATCTAGACTCTGGGAAAATTATGGGTGGAAGAGGGGGATGTGAGGAACACGTATGATTTTTTTGGGAATTTTTAGAGAAGACTAAGTGGGCGGGAAAAATACAACAACAGGACACTGTCCCGCAGATCTGCAAACTGGCAGATTGCTGGGGGGAAAACTTAATTACGGGAAAAATACTAAACGAAGGTGAAATGACACGAAAATTGAACTGGGGATGGAGAATGATAAGGGGAACAAACCCTCAAAATTGGAGCTCGAACAGATCTCCTGATTTAGAGATAAAATTCGGGCTTCATGCTTCTGTCCAGAGGTGGACAGAACTCCGACGTGGCGGCGGTGGTGGTGCGGTGGCGGCTCGATGGCGGCGGTGCTGAGCTTCTCACTCAGAGAGGGGGAAATTGAGAGACTTCACCCATCGAAAATTCGGAGCTTTCACAGCTCCAATCGGGAGAGAGGAGAGAGAGAGGGGGCGGCCTTAGCCTTGGAGCAACAAATGGAATTTTCTCTTCATTAATTGCTAAGGAATTCACAAAATACACGGGTTATATAGAAATGGAAAAAAGACATAAACTATCCCTAGATCTAGGGTTAGGGAGGGGTAAACAAGGGATATGATAATTAATCCCCATGTGGTCAAATGACCATAAATAAAAAAATACAAGCATTAAAAAAAACTATATATGGGGGGCGCCCCTTTGAAAAGGGGGTCATCAAATTTGAATTTTCTTCTATCTTGTCCCCCCTTGGTCCAAGTCTAATCTTGGACTTTATACTAGCCCCACATGGGCCCTAGATCCTAGGTGGACCAATGGGAAAGAGGGTGGGGGCCCTGCTGGACCTACTGGCATTTTACATAGAAACCCAAATGCCTTTTTGCAAAGAAACCCAAAGATTTCTAATGACCAACCCTTTGGCTTATAATGCCTTACAATTGCAAACCCAATTAACCAAGGATGTAAATGTAAAAATAAAAATGTTAGTACTCGGTGTTGATTCTCATCAAGGGGCCGAGCCCCTCTCTGCGTGTGCTTGTGTGAGAGAGAGAGTAAGAAAGGAAGACAGAGTGAGGGAGAGCTCCCTCTCACTGTGAGGGAGATAAAGAGGGGGGAGAGAGAGAGTGACAAAGTG
Organism: Amorphophallus konjac; assembly: GCA_022559845.1. Taxonomy (NCBI): domain Eukaryota; kingdom Viridiplantae; phylum Streptophyta; class Magnoliopsida; order Alismatales; family Araceae; genus Amorphophallus; species Amorphophallus konjac. The sequence continues at coordinate 177,674 of JAHNEJ010002196.1, forward strand.
GGAGAGAGGGCGATCGCCTCTCTGTGTGCGTGTGTCATTGTGTGAGAGAGAAAAGAGTAAGAGGGAGACGGAGAGACTATGAGAGGGAGTCGGAGAGAGAGAGAGACAGAGTGAGGGAGACGGAGAGAGAGGAAGAAGGAGACGATGAGAGAGGGAGATAGAGACGGAGAGAGAGGGAGACAGAGTGAGGGAGACAGAGAGACAGTGAGAGGGAGATGACGGGAGAGGGAGATGGAGACGGCGAGAGGGTGTGCGTGTGTGCAACTGTGTGAGAAAGATAGAGAGAAGGAGATGGAGATGAGTATCGGACGCCGCTGTCGACGTTGGGGATTAGGGCTGTCGACTGGGGAGCGACGGAGAAGTGGCCGGGGTGGGACGGGAACGAAACCCTCACGGGTTAAAACGTGGATCCGCTTGCGAGGGTTAACGGGTATTCAAACCCGATACGTGGCTCCGTTGAGGGCGAGTTGGCAGGAACGGCGGGCGAGGCAGGCGAGGTGACGTGAGGCGACGGTGAGGCGTTCGCCTCGGCGAGCCACGACGGGGCGAGTTGCCATCGCCTCGCCTCAGCGCTAGGTGAGCGCCTAGGCGCGATTTCGACTACACAGATTGACCCCGGGCTGGTCCTATCCGGGGCCAATTGACCCCGGGCATGCCCTCCCGGGGTCAATTGACCCCGGGTGGGTCCCTCCCGGGGTCGCGCCACCCCGGGCAGGGCCCCCAGCCCACGCGCTGGCCCTTCCGGGGTCGGGCGACCCCGCACGGGTCTCCTCGACCCCGGACGGTCCCTTTTACCCGCTTTTTGCTAAAAAAAACTCCCCGGGGCTTTCTAGGGCCTACTGCTCGCTGCACGCCACATGGAGAGAGGAGAGAACGCGCCTCCTTGTTTGTTCGTCGTCTTCCCCGTGCCGTGGGTCACGAGGAGCAGATTTGTTCTTATCGGGGCTGCGTGATACACGTGTGTGGGACTCCTTTGACGGTGCGTACACCATCTCTCGCGTCTCCCTTCTCTTGCTGCGAAGCTTCCCTTACTCACGTCGAGCGTCCGAGGGATACAAATCTCCCCTTCTAGAGTTTCGCCCGGAACCACATGATCCTAACAATCGTGGTGGCTTCAACCTGGTGTCCGATCACCCTGCTTGCTACGAGGAATCCATAATTGCAGACATAAACGGGCTACAAAGTCCCGATGTGTGAAAATATTCCATGGAACGGCGATACGCCGAATATTGAACCCCGAACAATGCGTGGGTAATATCTCAATTTATCTGAGATAAATTGCAGGTGCAACAGTGGGACTCAAAGCGCACCCCCTCCCTCTTCTTAACCAGAGGAGGGGAGGAGGGGGCGGGACCCACCCATGCCCCCCTCTCTCTCTCTTAACCGGAGGAGGTGATGGGTTCATTAAATGTAAGGTCTTTTTAACTGGAGGAGGTCAAGAAAGCCCAATGCTGCCCAATTCTTATAAATAGGTGGCTAGGGAGATGAAGGGGGCATCTAGCACTAAGGAAGAAAGAGGCATCGAGGATCATCTGAAGACAAGCCAAGTCCAAGTGTGCAGAAGAAAGCTCAAGGCACCGGTGTTTGTGCTTGTGTATTTTAAAGAAACTAGAATGAAAGGGATATTATACATATGCACCTGCCATGTGAATTTGGTAAAAAGAAAAAAGGGGTGTGTTGCATAAATATCTCTGCTTGTAGGTGTTCTTGTAAAATAGAGAAATCAGAAAAAGAGATATTGCATATATACGCTTGCCAGGTGCATTTTGCAAAACAGAATAAAAAAGAGGTATTGCAAATATACCCCCGTCCATGTGCAGTGTGGGATCTGAAAATCAGAAATTGTGCAAATGCCTCTGTTCTAGGTGAATACTGAAAAACAGAAATTGTGTAAATGTCCCCATTCTGCGTGAAATCTGAAAAATCAGAAATTGTGTAAATGTCCTTGTTCTGGGTGAAATATGAAAGAAGCAGGAATTGCATACATGCCCCTGTCATGGGCATCTGTAGAAACAGAAATCTGAAAATGGAAATGCATATTCCCCCGGGGGTATTTGCCGAAGCCTTTTTGGAGTAAATCTACGTCAATGGGCCCGATCTTGATCACAAGCCAATCCGACAGTCGATTTCATCGTAAGCCGATCCAACAGTTGATCATGGTCAGATTCAAATTTGACGGTCCGATTGTGATCGTATGGTGATTCAACGACTGATCGTGAAGAAATTCAAGTCCGATGGTCCGATTGAGATCATATGGTGATCCAATGGCCGATCGTGATCGAATCCAAATCCGACGGTCCGATAGCGATCATATGACGATCCAATAGTTTGATTGTGATGAAATTTAAATCCGATGGTCTGATAGTGATCTTATGGCGATCCAATGGATTGATTGTGATTTAAAGTAAATCCGACGGTCAGATTTCGATCCAGAATAAATCCAACGGTCGGATCTTGACCTAAAGTCAATCCAATGGTCAAAGTTCGATCGGAACAAATCCAACGGTCGTATCTTGACCTAAAGTAAATTTGACTGTCATATTTCGACTCGAAACAAATACAACAGTTTGATCTTGACATAAAGTCAATTCAATGGTCAGATTTTGATCTAAAACAAATCCAATTGTCAGATCTTGAGTTAAAGTCAATTCGGTGATTAGATTTCGATTAGGAACAAATCCACAAGTTTGATCTTGATCCAAAGTTGATTTGACGACCGATTTTGATCATAAGCCGATCCAATAGCTGATCTTGATTATAAGCCGTTCCAATGGCCGATCTTGATCATAAGTTGATTCGAAGGATGATCATGATCATAAGCCGATACAATGACCGATCACAGTTTGTTGCACCCGTTTATTTTCTCTTGAATCAATTGAGGAAAAAAAATAAAATTCTGACCAATGCCGTGATGGTCATAAAGCGACACAAAATCCGTGCTGTTGTGACATCAGGTCAACTATAAGTCTCAGAAACTTTCCAACGGGTATGCGGAACAACCAAAACACCCACACCAGGTCAAATACAAGTCTCGTGAAAATCTCGTAGGGTATTCGGAACGACGAAAATACCCACGCAACAAGCGGATCTTACAAGAAACAAACTCTTTACAACCTACACGGTGTACGGGATCGACTGGGAAGAAATCCTAAAAGTTCGAACCCATCCCACGCGGTAAGCGGCGGACTACACTGAAGCATGAGGCACAAGGAGGAGGCTCTCTTTTCTACATGTGGCACAAAACACCAAAATCCCAAGGGAAAACATTCCAAAACCCAAGATTCATATGGTCGGCCCCCTTCCTCTCCCTCTTGGGGGTTGGGGGCCGGATATATCCCATTGGGGACCTATCTGGTCAAGGTAGGGTCCCATTCCTACTTGGACCGGATAAATCCCGGGGGACCTATCTGGTGCAGGTAGGTCCCCAGAGGGACCTATCCAGTCCAGGTAAGCCGCCGGAGGACCTATCCGGTCTCGGGGCCCCCTCTTGGACCTATTTAGTCCCAAACCATGTCTTTGGGGACCTATCCGGTCCCTGTTACCCTCTCGAGGGAATCTATTCGGTCTAGGTAGGTCCAAATTGGCTTAACCGTCCCCGGACCTTTATAAATAGGGCCTCGTTCCCCCCATTTCAAAAAAAGAGAAGACGACGGACAATACACACAGAGCAACTTGCGGTAGACTTGGAGAGTTCTCCACTTGTGTCTTTTGTTTCTAGCCTGGAGCGAGGGTATGTTGCATATATGCCCTCGCTTTTACACATGTATCCTCGGGTCTGTGCGTACGCAATTTATTTCCGTAAATCTCGCGGAGTAAGTCATGTAATTTCTTGAATTAATTAGGAATTACAAAAAGACCCCCCAAGTTTATAAGAAACCCCCTGTAATGGTTTGTGATTACAAAAAGGTCTTGTAATCTCCGAGAATTGTGGATATGTCTTGCACTTTTACAGAAAAGTCTTGTAAATCTACAATTCGTTGAAAAGTCATGTAATTTGCAATTGAGTCTTGTAAAAGTCTTATAATTGTAAAAATATTCTCTTCTATTTACATGACCAGGGGTTACAAAAATGCCCTCTACCTTTATAAAATTGTATAAATGTCCATTCAGGGATCAGAGTCATTCCGAAATATATCCTTGCTATGTCCAAGGGTCAAAAATACATGCCGGCCCATGCTTTCTGGGGAGGTTGGGTGTTGTTAGTGCGAGTGTACCTCCCACACGTTATAACCAAATTGTAAAGGTGTTTGGTTCTCTGGCAATTAATCAAAGGTGTTCGGATGTTAAGCCGATGTAAATAAACATCGATTGCGGTCGGTGGAAAATTGTCCAGCACCCAAACCCATAATCGTTCGACAAATTAAACCCACAGAATTTTATGGTGCACATGCCATTTAAATAGCTCATAGATGTGCATCCGTGTTCGACACATGAACACCTTTCTTTTTCCTCTTTAAAAATAAATAAAAATATATTTATTTGTTTATTTATTCATCTACAATTAAATTCCATGTGCGTACAAACACAATCGCACTTCAACCTAATGAACCAATTGCGATCATATTGGTGATCTGATGGTTAATTGTGATCATATGCCGATTAAATGGTCGGTTTTTGACCAAGAACAAATCCATTTGTCTGATCTTGACTTAAAGCAAATCCAACAGTAGATCGAGATCAGGAACAAATCGAACTGTCAGATCGAGACTTAGAACTAATTCAACGGTCCGATCTTGACCAAAAGCAAATTCAATGGTTGGATTAATACCAGGAACAAAGTCAATAGTCGGATCGTGGCCAAAAGCTGATTCAAATGTCCGATTGAGACCCGATTCCAATCTAACAGTTCGATTGTGACCAGAAGCAAATTCAACAATCTGATTGAGGTCAAATTCAAATCAAACGGTCTGATCGATACCAGATTCAAATCAAAAGCAAATTCAACTGTCTGATTGAGACTATATTCAAATCCAATGGTCGAATCGTGATCCAAAGCGAATCCAACGGTACGACTGAGGCCAGATTCAAATCTAATGGTATGATTGAAGCTAGATTTAAATCCAATGGTTTGATTAAGATCTAGAATAAATCCAACAGTTTGATTGTGGCGTGGAAGCAAATTTAATGGTCCGGGCATGGACATAAGTAAAGCCGATGGTCCGATCGTGGACGGAGGCAAAACCGATAGTCTGATTATGTCCAAAAGCAAACTCGATGGCCCGATCGTGGGTGGGAAGCAAATTCAACAATCTGATTGCGGTTGTATGCAAACCCAAGGGTCCGATTGCATAATCGGGATCAAATATATGGGTCTCATAAGACTGATTGTAATTCATGTTGCACATATTCAAGGAATAAAAGAAAGCTTCAAATTTTTTGTAAGAGTATGCATCTTTAACGGGCAATCATTAGGATCATAACCATTAGACGAAACCCTCAATATCATAACGATATTGCTAGTGGTTTAAAGGTTTTACTTTGATAGTTAATCAAAGGTGTTCGGATTTTAAGTTGATATAAATAAACACCAACTACGGTTGGTGGGAAAAGGTCTAGCTTTTGAACCCTAATCGTCTGATAAACTCAAAATGCGAAATTAATGATGCAAATAAACATGTTGATGATGATACTCCTAATTTATTAATTCATCAGTGTGTCGCCATCATTATTATTTAAAAATTTTGCGGTTGAACACTGGTAGAAGTGACTTTTATTTTTAGAGTTTGAATTTTTGGTTGCTGTGGTAGAGGTCTGTCTTGGCAGTGTTTCAAGCTGGAATTATTATGAAGCTATCTCATGTGGGTTAGGTGTTATTTTGGTGTCTGACCTTAAAACTTGCCATTAATTAAGCTTCTGTCATGCTTCTCTTGATTATCATAATGTCTATGTAGATAACATACATCTATTCCTTGCATAATGCTGGTCTGCTCTTTGCCCTCTTTTAGTCCTTAGCGAGAGTTAAGCTTTTTTCTTTCTGTATAATGGGGTAATCTTTGCTGTCAGCATGATTAATTCGTGAGCATTCATTCCTTTGCAAGAATCTGGAACTGAGACACACCAGTTTCTTGAATGTTATTTCTGTTGCCATGGGTTCATTTTGTTATCCGTATACCTATCATTATACTGATTTATCTATTTTTAACAACTCAAAAGTTAAAAACGAAAAGGGGAAAGTAAGAATTTTTAGGTCCTAGCTACTGGTGTTTCATATTCTCAAAACATAATTAGTCAGGTGTTCGAACCAATAGCTCAGCAGTTTTCTCAATTTACTGTTTACCTCCAAGCCATGCTTAAGCCCCCCTCTGAACAGAAAAGCGAAAAGAACCTCAAGGGTGGCAGTTTAGAGGTGTTACTTTGTTTTACCTTTGGAAATAAAGAAGAAATGAACTAGATGTATCTTTTATTGAGTCTTCCCTACCCACTGAAATTTTCTTTTCCATATTTTCATAGAGGCAAATCAGTTGTAATTTTTGAAACGAAGTACAGATATCTTTTATTGAATCTTCCCTATCCCACTGAAACTTTCTTTCTGATATTTTCATAGAAGCAAATTAGGTGTAATTTTTGCATTATAGCACCCTTTTCAGAGGTATTGCCAATTTTATGGGTATCCGTTCTTTTGTACCATGTTTCACATATTTTTGTCAAGGAATTGAAGAAATGTTTGATTGTGCAGCACTACATAGTCCTTCGTGTATATCTTGTGCTGTATTAGTAAGATGAACCAGTCATATCTGGGAAGTCCCTGTGATTTCTGTATTTGTTTGATATTTCAAACAAGCATTTTTCTATTGCTGTTCATCTTGAGAATGATAGCCTATTGAAGCAGACCTTCCCATGTACCTTTTCTGGATGAATATCTTGAAGCAGACCTTCCAATTGTACCTTTTCTGGATGAATATCTCTGCACATGAATGGGTGTCAAGCATACTTTCCCACTTACCTTTTCTGGATGATTAGTGTGTGAGTCAATGTTCAAATGCCACTGGGACAGCTGGTTTCCTTTTCTTGAGCATTTTCTAAGCTTCATAGTGCAATCTCTCTTGGTGTAGTCTCTTCATTTTTTCGGTGTCTATTTTCTAGATATTTTACTGCATGTCCATTGTGGTATATAATCGATTCTCTGAACAGGTGCATGAGAGTCTGCAGAGGATACGTGAAAGAAAGCTTGTTAATTTCATTGAGTGGGGGCCTGCTAGCATTCAGGTGTATTGTGTTAAAGGAACTGTCGGTCTTTCAGTGAACCTTGTTTTTTTCAAAGCAATGCTTATATGGGGGTTTAATTTCTTGTCAGGTTGCCTTGTCTAGGAAGTCTCCATACATTCAAACTGCTCATCGGGTAAGGCTTCCTTTAACATCTTTCATCTCATGCCCACCCCTCTTGGCTTGATGAGGCTGGCACTTTTCTTGTTTATCTCAGAAATGTCTGTTATGTTACGAGGCAAGGACAGATTTTGGCTGTTCATTTTCAAGTGAAGAATCTTATAGTGCATTCATTCCTCATTGCAATAGGTCAGCGGTCTGATGCTAGCAAACCACACAAGTATCCGACATCTCTTTAGCAAGTGTTTGAGCCAGTATGAGAAGTTACGAAAGAAGCAGGCCTTTCTTGACAACTATCGAAAGTTCCCAATGTTTGCTGTACGTTGTTGACCCGTATGTTTTAATTTCCAGATTTGTCCCAACATTCCCTTGCCAATTAAACTTGCTACAGTTTTGTTCTAGCTCCAGAGTTTTATCTTTGGATTTTCATGATAATTGGGGATAATCCCAAATGCAGTTGAAATTCAGACTTATTAGACACTGATTGTACAGGATAATGATCTTTCTGAATTTGATGAGTCCCGGGAGATAATAGAAAGCTTGGTTGATGAATATAAGGCATGTGAATCACCTGAGTACATCAAATGGGGTTTGGAGGTATGTTTCTGTGCGAACTTCTTAGTATATACTGATTTCCTTTTGAAAACTCCATTAATGACGGCTCACTGGGCAGGATCCAGAAAAGGCCATGACCGAGGAAGGCAATATTGCGGGATTGTTGGACTCAAAACTTGCACTTTAGAGATACGTCGTCATTTCTTGGGAATCTATTTACGTAATGTGCCGATGTATGTAATGGCCTTATAAAGATGATGTATGTTCTGTGAAAGCAGTTGCTTGGTGGCTTGTTGCATATATATATGATGTTTTGACCACTGAAAAAGGTAGTGTTGATATTTCTGTGTGATAATCAAGTTGTAGGTGTGGATCTTGTCACGGATATTCTCAATTTGGGTTGAAATGGAAGTATCCGCTTGAGCCGTGCCCCCTCCCTTACTCTAAAATATTAATGTAAAAGGGCATGCATCCTAGCTCTCGTTATATACTCCTAAAATTGCTCTTTATCGGGTGAATTGATTTTGGAAATCTTTTGCAGCAGACGCAAAAATTGAAGTCTAAAACTTGGTCGAAATTCTTAATAGTAATTGAGGAGGGTAAAATCTTTCCGGCTTAATGGGGTCGACCAGTGCTAGGCGTGTATTGGCTTAGACTTCGTTGGGTACAAAGTAGATTGCTTGATAGTCAGTAGTTTGCACCCAGTGGCTCCATAGAGGTGTGCAAAAGATTTGTCGGCTCACAAGGAATATCGGCACGGACATTTCAGGCGTCAGATGATTATCTGACGATTGAATGTTATTCTCATTGTCATCGGTCTCTACTCTAGTATGGATGAGCTTATGTTTAGAGCGTCATGAGACTTGTCCTAAGGCTGCATTGCCCGGATAAATGGGAGTAAAATGAGAAACTCTCCATGATTGTAGAGATATTATTTCACGACTTACATCTTTTCCTGTTAAGTGATGGATTTCTAATGTTAGGGTAACTCATATAAATAGACTTTTGATCAGATGACAAGGACACATGTGTGCACACAGAGAGAGAGAGACACATACACACAAGGAGATAGACTCATACAGTAAGATGTCTGGACACGTCGAGGAGGGAGAGATATCATAAGGAGTTAGCTTCCGAGTACGTTTTAGACCCGACGAGCACTCTCCGAACACTCTTTAAATATGGCGAGCATTTCTAGAGACTCCACTCCGACCCGAGACTTGATTATTCTACTCTCACGCTCCTTTATTTTCTTCGTCTCTTGTTGTTTCTTGCTTCGTCACGGTCTTGACTTAAGTATCGGAGAGTTGACCCGTGAGATAACGCTCAGGGCTCTTTCTGATATTATCTTCGTAGTATTTACAGACTTTCACGGGTGACTAGACATCCTTTTCCGATCAAATAAATTTAAAAGTTTGATACGAGATCCGAAAAATCATTTTTTTATCTCTACTGTAATGAACCACGTCAAAGCGAGGCGACATAGCGTCTGTTCGATCAGACTCACTCAATGATCAGTGTTCCTTAAAAAAATCTTTAACTTATCTCTGTGTGAAACTATACTGATCAAGTATTCACAAGTTTTCCCCCGCAAGGAAGCCTCTCAATCCCAGCGTTTCAGTGTTTCTCTTATAATGAAACGAACTTTCTCATAGCCCCGACTATGCCGTACTTTTCTTTTTAATGATAGGAAATATGTCCCAATGGTACTCGGATCCGCACGGAGTTGTACATGTGACCTTCAAAGTTTAGAGCCATCACCGAGAAATCAATCTCACAAACCATAAAACCTACGTACAGTACATACACGAGGGGGTTATATCAGGGTTCGTCGATCTGATGCAGGTTCTTTCGACCCACACGACCTGACTTAACCCAGGTTGTGGACGAGACGTCCGAGTCGTAGGTCGTCACCGAGCCGTCTCATTAATATTATATTATATTATATTATATTATATATATATCTTTTTCTATTTTATTCTATTATTTTATATATTATATATATATATATAAATTTTTTTTTATCTATACTTAGAACGAGATAGATCGAGACGGATCGAATCAAGATTGACTCGACCCGTCCCAGCCCGTGATCGAGACGGACGGGTCGATCGAGACGACAAATCCTGGGTCATATTGTGTCTAACCTTTTTCAAACTCATGATTCTTTTTATTGAAGGTTTTTTTTGAATATGTACTCTTATAATATATATATATATGCATATTGATTTCCGGATATTGTCATAAATAATACTGACATCTTCGATTGCAGTTGTATTCTTTTGTCAAAATGACATTAACTATTGATTGCGTCAGAAAGATTCTACAGATTTTGGTGAAGTCAAGGGTATGTATGTAAAATTTTGATGAATTTAGGGATGCATATGCAAAAGTATCAATTTTTGTTTGAGATATTCAACTGGAGAGTCGAGACGAAGGAGTTTTGACGAGAAGGGTATAATTGCAACTTTTGGAAGCTGTCACATGTGGTAGGTAATTCAAATCAAAGAGATATACGTGCAGAAAGCCCTTTATTTAAAAAAGGACGTACAGTACTTTAATAAGTGAACTATGCTCGAGTTGACGAGAATAATATATAACATTCACTCGTTGAATAAGGTTCGGCCAGCTTTTGTAAGGCGCAGAGGAGGTCATGCATGGAGGACCTCGTGGCATAATTAACTCCCGACACAATAATAAAAACTAACAAGATATCTCATCATGACGATGGAGAGCAGTACTCGGAGGAGGGTATTATCTCCTCCACCACCGGCCACAGAAGAAACCGCTACTTCACGGAAGCTGATTTATGAGGAGGAGGAGGATCATCGTGTTCGGTCGACTGCCGGCGCATGCCCGCCATGCGTGGCCACCAAGTTCATGCACTCAAAACTCTCCGTATCACCCATGATTAATGCAATCGCTCGTTCATAAAAACCACTCTCGTCGCTCTCAATTCCCGTTAAACTCCTTCCTTCCTGATATCTCGACCTTTCTGCCATCTTCTGGACAACAACTTATACAATACATATTTAACAAGTTTCCGGACACCTTTCGTTTTTTTTTTCTTTTTTGTGGTCAGGGATACAGATTGGGGAAGGGGAACGAGAGTTCGTAAAACATACCGGGGCTCTCGGGAAAACATGTATCTTAGCCTCCGAAAAACATCACCCGAGAGATATTGGGAGGCATCTGTACGTACACTCTTTTCAAATGTGCGGATAAGCGAAGTCACAGGTAGGCCACTCTCATCGAAGAGCCCAAAAATCAAGGGTTTCTGTTATCACGCGTCTAACGAGATGAAAAAATAAGACGTGACGACTTAACAAGCGGGTCAATAAAGAGACAGATGACGAATATGAACAACAAATACGTGACGAGTTAACAAGCAAGTCAATAAAGAGACAGATGACGAATATGAACAACAAAATAGACAAAACCATATGATCATTGTAAAATCTGACATTTCTTACAGATGCCCCGTCGAAGTCTTTCAATACAATTCAAACTCAATACATTTATTCTCTAAATACACAACTGAGAATAAAATCTTCTAAAACTATCAGCACTCTCTATCACTTCATCCCATTTTCATCTTCTAAATTTTTTGAAAAGTATCAACAATACACATAGTGAGCTAAAAAATTTAGCAGGACTTATGTTTCTTTACCATGTCACTTTGAGTGATTAACATCTTGGATCATCTAGATGTTCATGAAAATAAAATAGGTAAATAAAATATGTGACAAGTAAAGTAGAAATCAAGATCAGGAAGTCAAGAATTTAAAAATAGATATCATAGAACTCAAGTGTAAGCTCGATAACATAAAGAGAATTGTAAATTTGGTCGTAACAGGATGTTAACCCATTTAGTCAACAATGTCATGTACAATTAAACAAGTAGTCAAGCATGTAACAAGTCAAGCATGTAACGAGTGAATTGTATAGTTCAATCTTCCATGTCAGTTGATATAATACTACACCTAATCATTCAACTCCCTCGGACACAAGTACTGTCGGACTTTACTCACAGAGGACTAGATTAGAGCCCCAAAATTACCAGACATCGAGTGTCAGATTGGACCCAAAGTCCCATATAATTTATAGAATAATTCAATAATAAAATGTGGAATCCGAGTTTCAAGGAAAGCTAATGAAGCGTAGTATAGAACACAACTAAATATTCAGTTATGTAGGACTCTAGAGGTGGCTCCTACAAGTTCAAGAGATGGCTCTTGTCACGTAGCACTTTATGTCATTCCGACCTCAAGAGGTGGCTCCCATAATATAACACTTTGTCTTGCTTGGCACTTAGCTCCTACACTTCTAAATAATAGTTTATGACTAAAGTATAGATTTAACAAAATTTTCATAAGGATATACAGTAAGAGCTACAAGTGGAGTTTACAAGAGAAGTTTAAAGATGATTTAAATGATCATGTTTAACGACATTAAAATAATAAAGAGAATGTGTTACTAGTCAAGGCATGATCAGCTTTCACAGAACATCTTGCCAAATAGTTTTAGATCAAGTTTTTCACGGTCAGGTGCTTAACAGAAAATCAAAGAGATTACGGCTAAGTAAGAGGTGAGATAATAGGAGGTTCTCCTCACATCCGTAAGGTCCTAATTAAATAACTACTTGTCCGCTTAAGCGTTTTACTTGTTAACCTCTAGCCTTAGACACTAGTCTTTCTTGCTCAATTTGTTTAAGCATCTACAAAAGCTTGTCGGGATCATGCAATCACGTAAATCAATCGAAAATCATTTATTGCATAATCTAACATGTTCATGTATGAAGGAATTTCATTGAAAGAAGGTTCAAGCTTTCAGATAGAGTTTAGATCAAATAGACACGGTCAATCATGTAGATAAATTTACGAAAATTAGAGCATAATCGTTTGAACAATTAAAGATAGTTTTACAAGTTTATCTACTTAGTCATTTCTTTCTCGATAGTGATTTAAGGTAAGAACATGATTTTAAAAATTAAAAATAAAGATTTTAAAATACTTCATGTGAAACGAGATAATATGGATGATCAATACATGAAACGGAGTATATCAGAGTCTGACACGTAAAACGAGATAGATTAAAGATCAATCCTGGTTGTGGTCACATGGGCCACCGCATTCTGATTGCGGTGACGAGGGAAACAACGTTTAGAAGAAATCTTTGTTTTTCAAGAAAATTCAAAATAGTGTCTAGCTAGAGAGATGGGTTTTAAAATGGCGTCCAATTATTAAGACATAGTTTAAATTAAGAATAAAATAATTCTTTTTCTAAGAAAATTAAAAATTACATCCAGTTCAAGTGACTCGTTTTAAAATAGTGTCCAGGCAACAAGACGTGATTTAAAGAATAAAATATTTTTTGTATTGGAACGTAGTCGGTAGGGAAGTCGTGTTCTAATGAGGACTCGATCACTCGGGATGCCACGTTTAGGTCGTGGTCTCTGTGAGTGTCGTGTTCTCAGTATGAATCAGAAACAACGAAAACTCGATATATCGACTTTAAAATCTAAAATTGAGTTCAAATATAAGATCATTATGCACAAAACTTGCATAAAATCTAAGTAATTATGTAAAGAAATATATATGAATATTTAATTGAATTTTACCTGAGAGAAAATCTACCTAAACCAAGATCAAAAAGGAAGGTGATGAATAACGAAGAACACTCCTCCAAACTTCGAATTCTCCTTCTCTTCACGCCCAGTAATCTTTCAGCTTCATTTGTGTTCCGAGTAGGGCAGGGTCATGCTTATTTATAGGCTCAATTCTCTAGTTAATCTATTAGCCATGAAATCAAAGTCAAATTTCTATCTAATTTTGCCAACCACCCATTGACAAAAAATTCAAATTTGGAGCAGTGATCGCTATAGTAAATTTGGTATAATAATTTCGTTTTCCCACCTAATCTCGTATGTAACCATGTTTTTAATTTAATCAAAATTAGATTAAAACTAATAATTAATCATCTTTAATCTAATTGCTATTGCTACCGTGTGTCTACGGTACTATCATAATACCGATAATCTCACCTTCTCGTAATCACACTGTGAATCTAATCGTTCACGTTATTACGTGAGTTTTAGATATGTAGAAATATATTCTTTATTTGTAAACCTAAAAAATATTTTATAATTTTTTATTTTCATCTTTCATGATATATATATATATATATAGTGTCAATCCAAAACGGGCTTCTCCATGGGGGAGGATGGAAAAGTTAATTAATGCACCGCAGGTAGCTGCTGCTGTGGGTTGGGAATGATGGGGGGGGGGGGGGGCACACCTTTTTAAAGTACGTGTTTGCCACCTCGCTGTTCTAGCTCGTTCGGTAGAGTTAATTAATATATTAAGTCCCTAGCACATGCATGGGAGTCGCGGCAAATACGCAAGCCCACGTCGTTAGAGCATGTACTTGATAATTAAGCCACCTTAACATGAGCGTGTAATTCTGTCTTTTGGTTAAGATCCCTCACTCTAATCACACCTTTTATTTTATTTCCAACTTAATTTAATTTAATTTAGTTTATTACAGAACATGTGTATATATATATATATATATATAGAAAAATACACATGCATATGACCTAACGTGTTTTTTTTGTGGGATCTCGAGCTCCTAGCTTCCCCTTTTTGTTAAAAAAAAGAAGAAAATTAATTACCTGTCAAAAAAAAATAGTATCTCCGTGCCCAACACAGTTGTGGCCAATAATTCGTCAGCGGAGGTTGAGTGATTATTTAATCTTCTCCATCTCTTGCCGACGACTTCATGTGATTAAATGACGTCAATTGTTTTCAATTCTGTTACTTCGACTCTGCTCGGATTGCGGGGAAGGTTGCGGGTCTGTTAATTACGTCATGAACCCCCCCCCCCCCCCCACTCATGGCCATGATTTGCTTAATAGCTTGTGCTTAACTCTCTGCATGTAGTGATGTTGTCTCATTTGATATACATACATATATTATATAGACGCTCACAAATATGTGCTTACCAATTTTGACTCGCTCCTTTCCCTTCATATATATAACCATTGAAGAAGAAATTTAAACACAAAATTAACATTCTACTTAAGCTCATTTGGCAGGGCGCCATCACAAGTACACATGTAACATATCTCGAACCCCCCACCCAACTAAAAGAACACAACGTAGGCATTTCATGCATATTAAGGTTATATAGTTACATACCTAGTTCATCACATCACAAACTTAATACTCTAATAATAAGAGAGAACACGCGCGGTTTCCATTACAAGAAACGGGAGACAGCACACCCGGCGCGCCCCCCCCCCCCCCCCCCAGGTTCTTATTTTAGTTCACGGCACGCTTGCTAGTTTAGTGAGACGGCCAGAGGAAGGCGCCCATGGCGAAGTTCCTCTTGTAGGCGAGGTCGCCGGACACGGGCAGGCCGTACTCGGCGAGGAGGCAGTTGAGCTTCCACTCGGGCATCACCTCGTAGTCAGCCCGGGTGTACCTGGGGTAGTGCAGCGGCATCTGGAAGCAACTCACCTTCGGCTTGTCGTAGGGACCGGGCTGGCCCTTCTCTGATGCAGTCACCACCGTGCTCGCCTTCGGCAGTGCCATCGAGCCCATGCTGGCGCTGTGTGTGTGTGTGTGTGTGTGCAGTTTTCTCCGGGCAGAGAATTTATAGGGAAAGACAGACAGACAAGAGGATGAGAACGCACATTCATGGCAGTGTGGGGCCAATGAGAGGACGCTACAGTGTTGCTTATGGCATGTTCCGACGGAGGGAGATTAGGACTGGCAAGAAGTTTGTGATCACGAGACAAGGTTATACGCGGGGTGACTTGCAGGCTGCGTCCATCACACGGTTTTCGCTGTCCATTCCACTGGTTACTACTTGCTAAACTCCATTCTGTAGGTAGTTTAAGATGCTGTTCTGTTTCAAGGTGAGTGTGTGTTGTGTAGATGACGATGGATCCTATATCCCTATGTTTCGGTGGCAACAGGTTGGGGGTTGGATCGGGTTAAGAGTAGAGTCTAATGAGTTTTGTTTCACCCTAACTCAACTCGATTGGGCTTAAGTTCGGAGTATTGTGTCTCATATCTGGCCCGAGTTAAGGCAGTTCAAGTTGGGTCAAGGTGAGTTAGGGTCAAAAATTATCGATCGGATCCGGTTGGGGCTAGTTTTGGTCACTAGCTCTAACCCAACTCGAATAATGTGCAAGTCAAAATGACTTTAACTCAAAATTGACCGCATTGTCAAAATTTATAACCCTAATAATTTTTTTTATAAGGATCAACATGTTGAGTCTGATTAAGTTTTGTTAGATCTAATCCCATGTAAGGTAAGGATTAGGCATAGAGTTCGCAATCGTAACACCACCCATGGAGATTGAAGAGGGTTTGGCAACTTGGCATTAATTGGACATGTTGGTTAGGCGACTTTGATGCCGGTTACTATTAATTGGACCTTGCCCACAGCCTAAAAATGGGCCTGGGATCCAAGGGCACAAGGCTCCAAATCTAATACCACTCACTGATCGGAGAAAAGACAAAGAAGAAAAGAAACGGTGCTCTTAATTCATTTGTAAATACAAAGAACCCAATTGCTGATATTCCTTTCGTCACTTAAAAACAATTTCGAGCTGTGGGAGAATCTAGAATAGAGATGGAAGATCTTCTCCACGTATGGACATCATCCATGTGGCGATCAAGTCATGAATTAAAAATACAAAATACAATAAAATATAGTGTAGAGTTTCAGACTTTTGTGATTTTATCTATATATTTTTTAGATTTCTCTATAATTTGTTTTTTTTTAAAATTTTACATTCTCAAACATAACCAAAGCACATAACCCAAGCATCGGTAACGAAGTAGGCATCATCCCCTAATTGAAGAGGATATCGCGAGAGGAGAAGATTGCTAGTTCCCTTTAATTCAAATCGTTGGAGATCAATCAAATTACCCAAGCATCGGTAACCCTCGGCCTCTTCATCTCTTGCCATTGGAAGGGGTGAGGGTGTGATAGAGAGTGGAGGAGGAGGAATTGATGGTGTTCAAGTTAATTAACCATGGTTCCCCTGTTAAGTCCCATTTGTCTTAATTATCTCGGGCGACTCAGATCGTATATATCTAGAGGATTCCGAGTTGGAAGACGAGAGAATTGTACCGAATCGATATCAATTATTTAAATAATAATACAACATTTAAAATAATTTTAATTTTTTTAAAAATTAAAAAATATAATAATGATATAACATCAATCGTATATAGATCTTACATTTTAAAAGATGAAAAGAATTAAACTCTATCATTTAGTTTAGTTTAAGTATGTGACTAGGCTGAGAGTCGATCGGTTTGAGTCGAGCCGACTCATGCTGGATCGGGAGGAAATCCAATCCAATACAGATCTCTGAGTCGACGAACCCTAGCCGTTCAAACATAGAATAAATAGAGGGAGAGGGGGGCATCAGAGGATAGTCTCAAACGGATCGGGGGTATGAATGAGATATATAGTTCGCGTAAATAATGAATGTAAGTATACACATGCAAAATGCATTTAAGGTGGGTTAATTAGTCCGTTATTACATAATTTCACTAATGAGAGGGGGGCATATATAGGTACGTAGAAGTCTCGAGTCGATTATGCAAGTTTAAGCGTGTATATATCAGGAATATTGTGGGCATGCATTCACTGATTCACCCCCAAATCATAATTAAGTTCAGTAATAATGATAAGGGGGGATATATATGTAGGTAGGAGTCTCAATCCATTGTGGGACAATTTGCTCTCCTCATCAAATCAATCGACAAATAGACTCTTCGCGCGTCCCTGCAGAGATTATCTTTGAGATATATATCATGCTGCTAGTGGATGCATATTCGAAGTCTTCAATTCCTACACACCCCTTCCTCTGCAACAATTAATGCAGCTGCAAGCCTGCAACCACTACGCTTATCTCAATTTGTCGTCGCCTTCAAGCAATTGCAAGCAGCCTGCAGCTTCATCCAGGTGTGCAGTTCTTAGTCCATAGCTTCGCATTCAAGAGGCCACGAACCACCAACCGCTCACATCGTTCCATTACTGATGTAGGGGAAGACGTGGGAAGTAGATAGATGACAGTGAATAGGATCGATATATATATATATATAGAGGACGAGTTAAGACAGCAACCTTGCCTCTCTACCAGGGAAAAGAAAAAGGAGAGAGTCCGTGTACGCACTACATAATTCTATATATCCAGTTCATTGGTAGAACAAGAGGAAAGAGTAGAAGTGATCGGTAATTGGAATAAGAAAAGCTAACGGCTTATTTAATTAGAGAGAGGAAACTATATAAAGCCACGAATGATGACTGTTAATTAATTTCCTTTGTTTTTGCTTTACATTACCGCATGATTAATCAGGGAGATCAAGTCGACGTCGACCATCATGATGCAAGACTGTCAATCTTCGGATGGGATTACAAACTGCATGTAATCCCAATTAAGATCAGTTAACATATGCATCTCTGCACACAATTAATGCACCTCTTCACACAATTAATCCCCATTAGCGACGACTTAATTGGGTTCAAAGAGAAATTTGGAGACTTTAAAGACCGTCGGGTTCAAAGGCAATGCATAAGAGAACCCTGAACGAGAGAGGAAAAGGAAGAAAAGAGCCTTTCAGTGTGGTGAACGACGACCCTCTTTTTTTTTACATCTCATTAATGGACTCTCTTTAGAGGTGATGGTGCAGAAAGCGTATACGTACGCTCTTAATTTGTTCTTCCCGGTTCTCCCCTAGTGATGGGAATCTCCTTCTATCTTTCTTATATATGCATATAATACCATCTATATCTAAATTGACCATTGATTTAGATGCCATTTGCAAGTTGGCTACGCATAAAAGATTCCTCAGATTAATTAACGCGAACGCATGCATGAACTCTGCCAGTCCTTCCAACCTCCCCTTCTGTACAGTACGTATAAGCAATCAATTCTTGACAGGAACAGGATCGTGATCTCAATTGAAGCTTGTGGTTAAAATCCCCACCACCCCGGCCGGGTACGTTCTCATCCTAGCTAGCTATATATCCTGCTCCACCATTCTCATCAAGGGCGGGGGGGGGGGGGGTGGGGGGGAAATCGATCATAACTTCAGGTAGAGTATTCTAGCATCTTTGATCACCACCTGCATCATGTACGTGTCACCATCCACTTACGGGCGAGTGTTCGGATCCCATACGATATGTCCAGCGAGGAAGACCATCAGTGGCTCATTGAAGGGGAAAGATAGGTAGGGCACCAGCTGGGTAGGTAGGAGTCCTTAATTTCCAGCAAAGGAGCAAGCTCAAAGGATCAAGAATCCTGCATTTCTTATTCTAATTACCGGAGTACTACGTACGTACGAGAACCAGTGCTGCAATTAAGCTTTCCAAGTTAAACTTGGATCGTAATGATTGAACAAAGACAAAGGAGGGGGATTAATTAATTAGGAGTCATATCATTTGTGACTCGATGGTTTGCGCGCGGCTACCCCTTGCGAGGAAAGATATCAAAGTTGATGCTCTTATTAAATCTGATGGACTCTCACCGATGACCTAAAATGAGTATAATTAATTATTAAGAATATCGTTTACATGGTATCTTAATTAGGGGGTGTTGGAAAATATTATTCACGGGTAGAACTTTTCTACTAGATTTAAGCACGGAAATCAAAGAGAATCAAACGATCAACAAGAGCAAACTCGGGTGGAAGCGCGTAGTCGCTTTCTTTAGCGTCGTTCCACCCCTACTCTAGTGCAGATAGGTTTCGCGACGGAACTTTCCCCAAGATACGACGACCCAAACTGATGGCGACGCGAAGGTGCACTCCAACTCGCGTTGTCGGGGGTGAACACCACTGTGACAAGAGGCTCTTGCAAGAAGAAGAAGACGATAGGAGAGAGGAGTGCGAGAGAGATACGTAGCCATCGTGTGAGAGAGAACCTTAAGCCGTACCTCTCACAGGAAGACGACTCTCTTCGAATACCATCTTGGGAAGTGACCCTTGACCGAGTCACACCTATCCGTCCAAAGAGGGGAATCCGAAGAGACGCGGAAAGCATCCAAGAGATGCTCGGTCAAATGATCAAAAATAAAAGAAAAAGGAAAATAAAATAATTATCGAGAATCACACGCACGCCACAGTCACAGAAAGGTAATTCGCGCGTGTGTGAAAAGAGGATACGAGCCAAAGAGCCCACTAGCCCAAATAGGCCAACATCCATAGTCTCTTCAAAGCAGTACACAACAAAGACAGGAGTCCCAACTAAAAGTAGATGGAAACCTTTTCCATTTTCAACGTGGGACTAATCAACACAAAGAGAGACTCCAACCTTTTAAAATTTGAAACATATATTCCAACATTCGCCCACCAAGAAAAAAATTTAAAAGTTTGAGACATAGATTTACAAGAGCCTGAGATGACATGCATAAGTGAAGGTGTCTTCCGACTTGAACCTTCATATAGTGATATACTTCCCCTCCTCCACAGATCTAAGTGAACTATGTCTTGAACTTAAACCCTTATGAAGAAAGTTTCATCCAGCACACATATCATTGGTCAATAGTAGTGTTCTCACGGGGTAGCACTTTCTGGCCATGTGCTTTGTATCTTGTTTCATGAGTGTTTTAGGGATTGGCCCCAAAGATCCCATAGATTATAGCCACACAATCACACTTACATAGGTGAGTCCTCCAAGGTGCACTGAAACGTATCTACACCTCACCACGCAAGCCTTTGTACTCATTAAGAGTTGTAACTCATCCTTTACTGTTCCAGAATAAGCACTTCATCATAAGGATCGGCATTGAGACAACAGTCTCCAACAAGTGCTCTCCAATATACACCCATTAAACTTGTTTTCTCATCGAACCTGTGATATGGGATCTCCAAATATCAGGTTGGGTTACTATTGATGGTGTTTAAATATGGGCTTAAGTCCTAAACCCCTCAATGATTGTTCAACCAAATTTCTATTCAATTCCCTGGTTAGAGGATTAGTAGGATTCCTTACTGATTTCACATAGTCTAAAGAGAATATTCCTTTGTTCAAGTACTTTCTCACAAATTTTAATTTCAATCTTATACGAGTACTCAACTTATCATTTACTTTCTCACTTTTAGCCTTAGTTATTGCAGGTTGGCTATCACAGTGGATAGGGATAGCAGGAATTGGCTTACTCTACAAGGGAAGCTCAACCATAAGGTTCTTCAGCCATTCTGCTTCTCTACCAGACACTTCTACTGCCACTAACTCAGCCTGGTAGACCGAGCTAATATGGTTTGTTTGGTGGATTTCGAAGCAACTGTCTCACAACCTATCATAAACACAAAGCTAGTGGTACCCTTTCCTTAGACTTTTCCAGTCACCCAACTGACATCACAATATCCTTCCATTACAATAGGATATCTTCCATAATGTAGTGCATAAAATAAGGTACATTTTAAATATATGCAGATTCTTTCAAGTGCATGCCAATGTATTTTGTTAGGATAATGTGTATATCTACTAAGTCTATTCACAACAAAAGAGATGTCAGGTCTACTACAATTTGACAAGCTCATTAAACTATCAATTAAGTGTGAATATCTGAGTTGTTCAACACATTCACCATGATATTATTGAAGTATGACACTAGGATCAAAAGGAGTACTCAAAGGTTTATAGTCATATAGACCAAGCCTTCTCAAGACTTTCTCAACATAATGAGATTATGATATACAATAACCCTCAGGTGACTTTAGAAGCCTAAGCCCCAGTATCACCTCTCCCTCTCCCAGATCTTTCATGTCAAACTTACTATTAATAAATTATTTGGTTTCATTTATCAACATCAAATCATTGCCTAATATCAAGATATCATCAACATAAAGACACAAAATAATGCAAGTACCATCAAATAATTTAATGTACAAGTACTTATCAGATTCACACATAGAAAATCATTGGAGAATATGACTTCGTCAAATTTTTGATGCCATTACTTAGGGGCTTGCTTAAGTCCATATAAGGACTTCACCAACTTGCATACTTTATGCTCTTGGTTGGGAATTATAAATCCCTCTGGCTAATTCATATAGATCTCTTCATCAAGTTCACCATTCAAGAAAATAGTTTTCACATCCATCTGGTGAACCTTTAGATCATATATAGAGGCTAGTGCAAGAAGCACATGGATTGTAGTCATCCTAGTCACGAGAGAATAGGTATCAAAGAAATATATTCCCCCTTTCTGTCTGAAGCCCTTAGCAACCAATGTAGCCTTATATTTGTCAATTGATCCATCTAGTTTCAATTTCTTTTTAAAAATCTATTTACAACCAATTGTTTTAGTACCAGGTGGAAGATCCACTAGTTCCCAAGTGTGGTTACTCCTGATTGATTCCATTTCTCCATTGATTGCTTCGTTCAAGAATATAAAATCACTAGACGACATGACATCTTTAAAGGTTAAAGGATCATCCTCTACTAGGTATGATATGAAGTCATCTTCAAACAATTTTTCTATTCTAGTTCTTTTACTCCTTTTAGGTTCTATGTCTATATCTAAATGATCATGATGAACAGGACTAGAAGTGCTAGAGGAAGGAATAAAAGACGAATCTACACTTACAATATTCTTAGTCTTAAAAGGAAAGATATCCTCATAAAAGATTGCATCACCAAATTCAAAAAGCGTATTAGCAAAAATATCAAAAGTATTAGATTTAATGATGATAAATCTATAAGCATAATAATTTTCAGTAAAACTAATAAAAACACCATTTATCGTCTTAGAATTAATTTTTCTCTTCTTATTCTCTAGAATTTTTATTTTGGCTAAACAATCCCAGACTCTCAATAATTTATAATTTGGTTTTCTTTTAAACCATATTTAAAAAGGTGATTTGTCTTTTACCTTGTGAGGAACACAGTTAAGGATATGACATGCAGAGAGCAGTGCTTCTCCCCACATATTCTCAGGTAATCATGAGCTACATAACATGGAATTCACTATATCCATTAATACCATATTTTTTCTCTCAACCACTTCATTTGATTCAGATGAACATGGAGTTGTCAACTCATGGTTGATTCTATTTTTGACACAAAAATCATTCATGGCATTAGACATGTATTCACCACCCTATCAGATCTCAATCTTTTAAGCAAATTTTCAGTTTGTTTTTTAGATAGGGACTTAAAAGCCATAAATTTTGTCAGAGCCTCATCCTTAGTTAACGTTCTAAGTAAATACAGAATACAAAATTTAGAAGTATCATCAATAAATGTAATAAAATATCTTTTCCCACATCTAGTTAAGAAACCTGTCCCTTCACAAATATCAGAGTGTATCAACTCTAATACAAAGGTGTTTCGTTCAACGGACTTAAAAGGCTTCCTAGGTTGTTTAGCTTGCACACATATTTGACATTTATCAGCATACTTCACATCAAACTTGGGAATTAAATCTAAATGCATCATTCTTTTGATGGTGAGGAGGGTAAATCCAGCTCAGCCCATGTCGGGCCCATCTACAGCAAGCCCAATTCGACTCATGGTCCACGATGCGCCTAACATGCCACTACAGCCACGGCCCGCTACGAACGGCCCAGGACGAACGGTCCTTGGATTCGACAGCATGAAGGGCCCTGGTCCAGGCGCAATGACCGCCGATGACTTTCCGACGACTGACCATTACACCCCACGATGCTGGCTTCGACTCCACGAAGAGCGAGCACACTCCACGGGCGCCGTAAGACTTGCCTGGGGATCGGCCAACTCCGGGGTAACCGCCCCTCAATGGGAAACTCCCGCCATAATCGTGGGAGACGTTGCCCCACGATCTACGCCTTACCCTGCTAAGGGATAGGCCTTCGACACCAAGACAACCCCCTATATAAACGGGACCTCGGCAGAGGACCAGGGGGGAGATATCATCAACAACACAAAGTGAACTTCACCAAGAAACGCTCATTGAAAAACAGGCTAGAGAGACACACCTCCCACTGCTACTCGGGAGGCCACGGCTGTCCCACTCGGAGAGAGAATCCCTTCTGAGCACCCTTACCATCCAACGAGCACTCATAGAGTGGTCACTGGCAGCGACGAGCACTCATCCGGAAGATCTACCGCTCTCCCCGATCGACTACGGTGGCCTCCATCTTCCTCTCTCCCCCCTATTCTGCTTTACTCTCTACTTAATCCTGTGCTAAGTTAAGCATCGGAGGGTTGTCCCCTGGGTCACGTCCAGGGCTCCTTCTGACGTTCGTTTATCTCGTGTTTGCAGGCTTCCACGGGTGCCGGATGATCTTCCACGACAAATAAATAGAGAAGTATGGTACGAGGCTTAAGAACCAGATTCTGCCCTCTACAGATGGTATTAAAATTAACACATGATCAAGTCTAGCATGCCACAAGTCACTAGTTTCTACATGAAAACTGACAGAAGATGAAGAAGATTTATTTAACGAAGCGCTATCTAAAACATTGAGTACAAATAAACCATTACACAAATATCCTTTTCCTACAAAGTTTTCATGTCTAGTGATTACAACTTTAGTAGACTTAAATACAAGTTTATTGTCTTGCTGCACTAACAAAGGCCCACCAACTAGGTTCCTCTTGACATCTGGGACATGCTGCACTTTGTAGAGGCTTAAGATCTTCCCCGAAGTAAGCTTCAGGTCATCACGTCCTTCACCCTCTACTCTGGCTATAGTGGAGTTGTCCATTGTCACGCTCCTGTCTTCGAGACCCTGATAAGAAGAGAACAAAGCTCTATCTGAGCAGAAATGGACATTTACTCCTATATCTACTAACCGATCTGTTGGTAGACATGCCACATGAATTTCAAGATTAAAGGAAATAAACCTTTCATCAAAGGTGGAGCCAATAGTCAACACATTGACTTGTTAATCAGTGGCAGCAGACTTCTTTCCTTTGTAGGGTTTATTGTTTCTGGCTTTTCTTTCAAAGCACATGTAGGCTTTATGTCCTGACTTTCCACACACATAACATGTAATGTTCTTTGATTCTTTCTTGATCTTTTTCTTCCCTTTGATGTCTTTGTATTTTTTGAAAATTTTGTTATAGGAATGAGAGGTAGGTTTCTCAATCAAATTGGCTTTGGATTGGAATTCAGGTTCAGGTGGAGAATTTCTGGTTTTATTCCTGTCCTTATTTTTCTCTTCAACCTGAATAGCAAAGATCAACTGTTCAACAGTCATCTCATCATATTTGTGTTGAAGAGAGAGAGAAAAATCATTCCAAGAAGGTGGTAGTTTTAATATCAAAGCACAGACTTGGAATTTCTCCTCAATAGACATTCCACATCTTTGAATGTCCAAAACAAGGGACTAGATTTCATGGGCTTGGTCAACAATGGAAGCGCTATCTTTCATCTTGTAGTCAAAGTAATTGGCTACCATAATTCTATCTAGACCAACATCTTTAGAGCCATACTTTTTCTCTAAGGCAAACCACAAGTCTTTGGCGGATTTAACAGTGCAATAGATATCATAGAGTTTATCGGAAGGGCACGAGAGGATGCTACCAGTACACAGGTAATCTCTCTCCTTAAACTTGGCTACATCTACCGACCTAGTGGGTTCGTTTTCATCATCTGCAACGGGTCAGATTCGATGATGGAGAACCAAGCCAAAGAGGTCAACCAATAGCTCATTTTTTGTTGCCAACGTTTAAAAAATTGGCCAGTAAATTTATCAGGGCGAGCAACAATCTCTGGTGCCATTCGATCTAATAGAAAGGAACGAATTTAAACTGTTGGAAAATACTATTCGCGGGTAGAGCTTTTCTTCTAGATCTAAGCATGAAAATCAAAGGGAATCAAACGATCAAGAAGAGCAAACTCAGGTCCACGTGCATAGTCACCTTCTTTAGAGTCGTTCCACCCTTACTCCGGTAGAGATAGACTTCGCGACGGAACTTCTGCCAAGATACGGTGACCCAAACCGATGACAACGTGAAGGTGCACTCGAACTCACGTTGTCGGGGACGAACAACACTCTGACGGGAGGCTCTTGCAAGAATAAGAAGACGATGGGAGAGAGGAGTGCAAGGGAGATAGTCGTCAGGCAAGAATAAGAATTGACTCTTGACTAGACTAGCTACGGCTTCTCTCGAACCATCAATCGCTCTCGAACCCATCACTAGCATAGTCCGAATCTAACCTACTTGAATTTCCTGAAAAAGATTGGAAAAGTAGGGAATGAGCACACTTGCATAGTAAGTATCTTCATATCAACATGAAGATAATGTTTAAGTAATTAATATTTTAGCTCTAGGAAATAACATAAAGGAAATACGTTAAAACATGCGGTATAAACCAAAGTAACACAAGTAACAAGATATGATCAAGACGAGATACGAGAGTTCATGTAGATTGGGAATACGATCAAGTAAGAATATAGAATGAATGTAAATATGGCATTTCATGAATAAGAATGTAACGAGAATGCACTTTTCATAACCATAAAGGCTATGCACTAGAAATTCACTTAATACGCAAGAATGTAATTTCACTAGATTGTCTCATAGTTTTCACTCGTCTATAAAAACAAGTACTCACAGTGTAATGCGACGCCAATATCATCGTATCCCATGATTTTCAGCACATTTCCGACAATCAGCCGAGAGGGCTAGCATGGAGCCCTTGGACACAATCAGTGCCCGATCTACATCTTCATGTTATAAATCAAGCTACTTCCACGATAAATATCAATAAAGTTCGGCCAGTAATGTACAATTCAACAATAAGTTCATGATAACAATGTCAAGGTAAGAATGCACCAAATAAGATCATGGGAGTTCAAAAGGATGAATTAAGGACAAGGTCATGCCACGAAAGAAATCCGACAGTATAACGGCACATTCCTTAACTTTCATAATTCGTTAGATAGCTTTGGAACAAGGTGTTAGGTTCTAGATCATCAATAGACCATCTAGGAACATAGAAAAATCAACCCTTGGGTCAAACCCCGGGTTAATCAATATTTAGACATAAAATGGTCATATCGGGGCCGTTTCTTTGAGAGGCGGTCATGCCAGGACCGTTTCTATGAAGAGGCGGTCAGAGAAGGACCGTTTCTATATAGAGTCGATGCATGAGGAAAGAAGGGTCGACACAGGGGTGAAATCTGGACTAACGCGGTCAAGGGATGACCGCTACTTGATAGTAGCGGTCGCTTGAGGGCCGCTACAATCCAGGGCACAGAAAATGTCGGTAAAGTGCTTTCTAGACAATTGTGCTTTGAGGGTACAACTAGCTCGGTGTCCTAGTGGGAATCCCAGGCTCGCAGAGACTTACAGAGGCCTTGAAATAAGATCACTTAGTCCGGTGGAAGGAATATCCAACGGAGAGGATCACAAGTCCAAGATTGTGTTCCTATCAAGTGCAAAGTGTAACTAATAGCTACGCACCGGAGTATGCATTATGTACTTATGAAGGACTCAAAGATGAGAGTGGATTGTGTAAAAACAGCGATCAAACATGCATAAAGCAAGTCTCATAATCCATGTGGAAATTCAATTTAATACAAACTATATGATTTTGGCATTAAAGTAACATAAGTTTAAAATAGGTTTAAAACATATTAAGGACATGAAATCTATCATGATGGATGAACAATATAGCCAAGTTCATAAATGTAAAGTCATAACTAGGAAAAAGACCTAATTACCTAGGCTTAACATATGTTTATAACAGCCATTCTACAATCTATTTAGAGTAAACAAAGTGCAGGAAACTGAGACATAGTAGCGGTCTCCATAGGACCGTTTCTATCCATACACGGTCTGTTGAGGACCACTTCTGTACAGTAGCGGTCGCTGATAGACCATTTCTAGTCTTGTAAAAGAAAGAGGGTCATTAGGTCATGCAAGGCCAAACTTAAAGAAACAAAAGGCATGTAAACTTGCTAGACAGGAAGATAAACATGCTATAACGACATAAAGTCATGGAGATGCATAGGTTTTCATGAATTAAACCAATATTATCATCTTTATCATTAAGGGTAGGAATCATGCATGTAGAAATAACCTAGATGCACAGTGGTATTAAAACATGAAATACGACTAGTAGAAAGTATGAAACGACATGAAACCAGAGGACTTTTGTTCCTAACACGTTAATTTAGCCTTTTCATGAGATAACCTACCTTGGTTCGATCCCTAGACTTTAAATTTCTGATTGGAAGTCGACTCTAGTTTCTGCACGTCCTGTACTAAACCAATAACTTCTCATCCCTCGTTCTCCTTAATCACTTGACCTAAATCCATGAAATTTAGAAGGTATGTAGAATATATAAAGGTTAACAAATTATTATAAATGATGAACTTCTAAATACCTCGATTAGGGCTTCGAATCTCTAGATCTTTGCTGGACAGCCACACTGGTTCTTGTGCGGACTGTAGCGAACCAGCAACTTGTAGGGGTTCTAACTTTCCAACGGCATGTCCTCCTAGAATGAGATTTTGAGGGGAGTTAGACAAAAATAAGGAGAACAATAAAGTCTAAAGGACCAACATGAAATACCCATGACTTACCGTCGAACAACGCGAGCCAAAACGAGGGTTCGCGCAGGTCGAACCTAGGTCCTATTTATAGGGTTTGCTAGGGTTTGAAGGATTAGATCGATTTAGGAGTC
Organism: Amorphophallus konjac; assembly: GCA_022559845.1. Lineage (NCBI taxonomy): Eukaryota > Viridiplantae > Streptophyta > Magnoliopsida > Alismatales > Araceae > Amorphophallus > Amorphophallus konjac. The sequence continues at coordinate 206,206 of JAHNEJ010002196.1, forward strand.
CTATTTAGGAGTAGGATCGATCCCCAAGAGTTCTAGACTAGGTTTCCATGCCAGGTAGCTTCGAATTATAGAGATTGGGATAGGAATAATCTAAATTGTCCACGCTTCTAACACCTCCATTCACGGAACATAGTAGCGGTCGAATGGGGACCGCTATTATGATATAGCGGTCGTGAGATAGACCGCGTTTAGGCGTTTAAATCTAAAATTTTTAGATTTTCTTATTATCTCTAATTTATCCTTTTTATCAACCTACTTATCTAATTTAATTCCGTAAATTACCCTAATTACGTCTCTAGAAGTGGGCTTGGGCCTAAAGGTCTTGAAATTGGGTCTTTGGGCCTATTTGAGTTGGGCTTAACCCTTTGCTTAATATAGGGCCTTTAAATTGATTTAAATTGGGTCTTTTTAAATACTTAATAATTATATTTAATCCCAAAAAATTCTTGAATAATTTTTAGAAAAATTAGGGGTGTTACACCCTCTCCCACTTAAAAAGAATTTGGTCCTCAAATTCAATGCATGAGTTTTATGGAGAGTGTGTTTTAATTAGTCAGACTGATAATTAAGGCAATGCTAATATGTAAATAAGTCAAGATGGTACCTTCAATCGCCTTACCTTCCCCGTCCAAGATGGCATTTAGTCGGCCTCGTCGCCCGCGTCCATTGTTATCCCTTGAAGATTGTTTCTTTATGAGAGGACAGATGGGTAAGCGATGTTCCCGACTTCCATATTTGAGACAAGTGCCGAGATGCTTCCAGTATTCTTCAATCGTGTGCCCGAACTTCTCACAGAATGAGTAAGCCGCCATGACCTGCGTTTCTTCCTCCTCCTTGGCTCTTTTACTCTTTCCATTGCCATTGTCATTGCCATTCCTTTTTCCATTACCATTTCTTTTACCATTACCATTCCCATTGCGGGACCTCTTGTTGTGATGGGGTTCATCATCCTCCGTGATGCTAAACCTTTCTTCTTTTTCCTCTCACCTATCATATTTTCGGCTCAACTTTTCTTCTTTCCCCCGGAACTTCTCTACCTTCTCTACGGTCCTTTCACATAAATGCGCCCGTTGGACCATCTCCGCATATGTACGGATATTTTGGACCCAAGTTGTTGAATAAAGCCGAGCTTTAAATCGTCCATGAATCGATTAGCTTTTAAGAGATCCGTGCTAACTACATGAGGAGCATATGGTGCCAGTCGAGAGAATTGAAGTTCATATTCTGCCACGAACATCATACCTTGGTGAAGAGAGGCGAATTCGGCAGCCTTTCTTTCTTTGACGTGCTCGGAGAAGTACTTTGCATGGAAGAGTGTAAGAAATTCCTCTGAGCTAAGTTGATCATTTTGAGGTTGTACCTTCCACCAAGTACGGGCGTCTTTGCTCAATTGGAATGTGGCGAGATAGACCTTCTCTTGGTCGGTGCATTACATGACCTCAAATATATGGTTCATCTCGTCAATCCAATTTTCTGCTTCGTCGGGGTTGGAGGATCCAGAGAATCAGAGTGGATTCATACTCCGGAAATTCCCGTGTAGATTACCCGCGCCAGCCCGTGCGCCAGCTTGGGCCACAGTCTGTAGGGCCTGGGTAAGACCCGCAACTGTTTGTTGCATCGCTTCCCAATTTGCGCGATTAGCGGCACGTTCAGCGGCCATTGCAAGAGTAAAGTGCCTGAAAGAAATAAGCAATTAGTTATTTCTTGGGATTTTACCTAAGGATTAAATTCTAAATAACTATCTCATCCTGGGCTCTACCCGATCTCACATGGGTTTGAGAATTTTCTTTTCTAGTTCATAAGTGTGGGTCTTTAATCATTGGACTTAGCTTATGACGTGACATTTTTTCCTAGGACTTACTTATGCCTTGGCTCTGATACCACTTTAACTGTCACGCCCTGAGATTATGCAGTGGAACTAATCGAAAACGTGAACAGCCGGCAAGAGAAGCCTCAAGTGATAATAACAATCAGAGCGCTAATCATTCATACATAAAAGTGAACACAAGATGGCATAATCAAAAAATCTTGACTTCATTGAATCATAATGAAATGTTTACAAACACTCTTTGACTAACTAGACTCAATAAAGTGAAAATTACATAATTGACTCTTGACTAGACTAGCTACGGCTTCTCTCGAACCATCAATCGCTCTCGGACCCATCACTAGCATAGTCCGAATCCGACTCACTTGAATTTCCTGAAAAAGATTGAAAAAGTAGGGAATGAGCACACTTGCCCAATAGGTATCTTCGTATCAACATGAAGGCAATGTTTAAGTAATTAACATTTTAGTTCTAGGCAATAACATAAAGGAAATAATGTAAAACATGCGGTATAAACCAAAGTAACATAAGTAACAAGATATGATCAAGACGAGATATGAGAGTTCATGTAGATTGGGAATACGATCAAGCAAGAATATAGCATGAATGTAAACATGGCCTTTCACGAACAAGAATGTAACGAGAATGCACTTTTCATAACCATAAAGGCTATGCACTAGAAAGTCACTTAACACGCAAGAAGGTAATTTCACTAGATTACCTCGTGATTTTCACTCGTCTATAAAAATAAGTACTCCCAGCACAATGCGACGCCAGTATCATAGTACCCCATGGTTTTCAGCATGTTTCCGAAAATCAGCCGAGGGGGCTAGCATGGAGCCCTTGGACACACCCGATCTGTAGCTTCACGTTATAAATCAAGATACTTCAATGAGAAATATCAATAAAATTCGGCCAGTAATGTACAATTCAACAATAAGTTCATGATAACAATGTCAAGGCAAGAATGCACCAAATAAGATCATGGGAGTTCAAAAGGATGAATTAAGGACAATATCATGCCACAGAAGAAATCCGACAGCATAACGGCACATTTCTTAACTTTCATAATTCGTTAGATAGTTTTGGAGCAAGGTGTTAGGTTCTAGATCATCAATAGACCATCTAGGAACATAGGAAAATCAACCCTTGGGTCAAACCCCGGGTTAATCAATACTTAGACATAAAACGGTCATATCGGGGCCGTTTCTTTGAGAGACGGTCATGTCAGGACCGTTTCTATGAAGAGGCGATCTGAGAAGGACCGTTTCTATACTGAGTTGACGCATGAGGAAAGAAGGGTCGACGCAGGGGTGAAATCTGGACTAACGCGGTCATGAGATGACCGCTACTTGATAGTAGCGGTCGCCTGAGGGCCGCTACAATCCAGGACACAGAAAATACCGGTAAAATACTTTCTAGACAATTGGGCTTTGCGGGTACAACCAGCTCGGCATTCTAGTGGGAATCCCAGACTCGTGGAGACTTACGGAGGCCTTGAAACAAGATCACTTAGTCCGGTGGAAGGAATATCTAACGGAGAGGATCACAAGTCCAAGATTATGTTCCTATCAAGTGCAAAGTGTAACTAATAGCTACGCACCGGAGTACGCACTATGTACTTATGAAGGACTCAAAGATGAGAGTGGATCGTGTAAAAACAGCGATCAAACATGCATAAAATAAGTCTTATAGTGCATGTGGAAATTCAATTTAATACAAATTATATGATTTTGGCATGAAAGTAACATAAGTTTAAAATAGATGTAAAATATATTAAGGACATAAAATCTATCATGATGGATGAACAATATAACCAAGTTCATAAATGTAAAGTCATAACTAGGAATAAGACCTAATTACATATGCTTAACATATGTTTATAAGAGCCAATATGCAATCTGTTTAGAGTAAACAAAGTGTACAAAACTGAGACATAGTAGCGGTCTCCATAGGACCGTTTCTATCCATATGCGGTCTGTCGAGGACCGCTTCTGTACAGTAGCGGTCGCTGGTAGACCGTTTCTAGTCTTGTAAAAGAAAGAGGGTCATTAGGTCATGCAAGGCCTAACTTAACGAAACAAAAGGCATGTAAACGTGTTAGACATGAAGATAAACATGCTATAACGGCATAAAGTCATGGAGATGCATATGTTTTCATTAATCAAACCAAGATTATCATCTTTATCATTAAGGGTAGGAATCATGCATGCAGAAATAACCTAGATGTATAGTAGTATTAAAACATGAAATACGACTAGTAGAAAGCATGAAACAACATGAAACCAGAGAGCTTTTATTCCTAACACGTTAATTTAGCCTTTTCATGAGATAACCTACCTTGATTCGATCCCTAAACTTCAAATTTCTGACTGGAAGTCGACCCTAGTTTCTGCACGTCCTGTGCTAAACTAGCAACTTCTCATCCCTCGTTCTCCTTAACCACTTGACCTAAATCCATGAAATTTGGAGGGTAGATAGAAGATATAAAGGTTAACAAATTATTCTAAAGGATGAACTTCTAAATACCTCGATTAGGGCTTCCAATCTCTAGATCGTTGCTGGACGGCCACACTGGTTCCTGTGCGGATTACAGCGAACCAGCAACTTGTAGGGCTTCTAACTCTCCAACGGCGTGTCCTCATAGCATGATATTTTGAGGGGAGTTAGAAAAAACTAAGGAGAACAATAAAGTCTAAAGGACCAACATGAAATACCCATGACTTACCGTCGAACAACGCGAGTCAAAACGAGGGTTCGCACAGGTCATACCTGGGTCCTATTTATAGGGTTTGCTAGGGTTTAAAGGATTAGATCAATTTGAGAGTCCTATTTCGGAGTAGGATTGATCCCCAAGAGTCATAGACTAGGTTTCCATGCCAGGTAGCTTTGAATTATAGAGATTGGGATGGGAAAAATCTAATTTTTCCACGCTTCTAACACCTCCATTCACGGAACATAGTAGCGGTCGAATGGGGACCGCTATTATGATATAGCGGTCATGCGATAGACCGCGTTTAGGCGTTTAAATCTAAAAATTTTAGATTTTCTTATTATCTCTAATTTATCCTTTTTATCAACCTATTTATCCAATTTAATTTCATAAATTATCCTAATTACGTCTCTAGAAGTGGACTTGGGCCTAAAGGTCTTGGAATTGGGTCTTTGGGCCTATTTGAGTTGGACTTAACTCTTTGGTTAATATAGGGCCTTTACATTGATTTAATTATCCCATAATTCTATTAATAGCCCATTAAACCTTTTTAAATGCTTAATTATTATATTTAATCCCAAAATTTTTTTGAATAATTTCTAGAAAAATTTGGTGTTACAAAGTAATTGGCTACCATAATTTTATATAGATTAACATCTCTGGAGCCATACTTTTTCTCTAAGGCGAACCGCATGTCTTTGGTGGATTTAGCAGTGCAATAGATATCATAGAGTTTATCGGAAGGGCATGAGAGGATGCTACCAGTACATAGGTAATCCCTCTCCTTAAACTTGGCTACATCTACCGACCTACACTACCAGAAAAAGCGGGATTTCAGACGGCCCGTATCCGTCTGAAAATCCGTCACAAACCACGTTTGTGACGGATTTGCGACATATTTAAGACTGAAACCGACCGTCTGAAATTCTTAGTCACAAATTTGTGACAGTTTATGTTTCCGTCGAAAATTCCGTCTGAAAATAAGACAGAATTTAATCAGTCACAAATTCCGTCTGACTTTCATACGAGACATTTCCATCTGAAATTTGAAATTTTCAGTCTGAAATTTACGACGGACATATTTTCCGTTTGAAAGTCCGTCTGAAATTTCAGACGGCTATTACGACGGAATATATTTACCGTCTTAAAATGAAGCCCAACTCTTAGTCTGAAATCATGTTACCGTATAAAAACTCGTCCGAAATCCGTCGCTATTTCAAACGGATATTACGACGGATAAAATAACCGTCTGAAATTCAACTCATCTCCTGTCCGAAATGTGGTTTGAAATCCGTCTATATTCCAAACGGATTTTACGACGGATAATAGACGGACAATATTCGTCGCACATCCCGTCTGAAAATCCGTCTGAAATCTACGTTTTTTTTATAAATCTTAAATTATTTTACAAAACCTCTTTAATCATAAATAAACATCAAGAAATTCTAAATGTTGAAAAAAAAATATTGGGAACCTGCTAATCAAATAAACACCACCGAAAAATAAAATTTTGATCAAATAAATACCACAAAAAAAAGACATTAACCCTGCTGATCCGTCTGAATATCAAGAAATATCCGGTACATCGTCCATATCCTCATCGTCCGTATCCTCACCGCCCTGCTCATCTCCTCTGTCGCCGCCCGCAGAAGGATCCCCCTATATTAAAAAAATAATAACATTCATTCATAGATAAAAAAATTAGTGCGAAGAAATTAGCATAAATTGAAAGCAAACATATCAAATTGATAACTACATATTTTATAAATCAACCACTAGGAAGTTTGAGCGCCGAGCTCAAACCGGACATCCGATTTGGATTCCGTCAGTTCTGACAAGTCACTTTCATCTCCCCGGTCGTTTTGGAACGATCGGCACGGGCATCCGGCCGGTATTTCAAGTTTTAGACCCCCGGCCCCGACCTGGCAGTTCATTTGAACCAAGTGTATTTTAGAAATGAACTTTGAGCGCCGAGCTCAAACCGGGCATCCGATTTGGATTCCGTCAGTTCTGCCAAGTCACTTTCATCTCCCCGGTCGTGTTGGAACGATCGGCAAGGGCATCCGGCCGGTATTTCAAGTTTTAGACCCCCGGCCCCGACCTGGCAGTTCATTTGAACCAAGTGTATTTTAGAAATGAAGTTTGAGCGCCGAGCTCAAACCGGGCATCCGATTAGGATTCCGTCAGTTCTGACAAGTCACTTTTATCTCCCCGGTCGTGTTGGAACGATCGGCACGAGCATCCGGCCGGTATTTCAAGTTTTAGACCCCCGGCCCCGACCTGGCAGTTCATTTGAACCAAGTGTATTTTAGAAATGAACTTTGAGCGCCGAGCTCAAACCGGGCATCCGATTTGGATTCCGTCAGTTCTGACAAGTCACTTTCATCTCCCCGGTCGTGTTGGAACGATCGGCACGGCCATCCGGCCGGTATTTCAAGCTTTAGACCCCCGGCCCCGACCTGGCAGTTCATTTGAACTAAGTGTATTTTAGAAATGAAGTTTGAGCGCCGAGCTCAAACCGGACATCCGATTTGGATTCCGTCAGTTCTGACAAGTCACTTTCATCTCCCCGATCGTGTTGGAACAATCGGCACGAGCATCCGGCTGGTATTTCAAGTTTTAGACCCCCGGCCCCGACCTGGCAGTTCATTTGAACCAAGTGTATTTTAGAAATGAAGTTTGAGCGCCGAGCTCAAACCGGGCATCCGATTTGGATTCCGTCAGTTCTGACAAGTCACTTTCATCTCCCCGGTCATGTTGGAACGATCGGCACGGCCATCCGGCTGGTATTTCAAGTTTTAGACCTCCGGCCCCGACCTGGCAGTTCATTTGAACCAAGTGTATTTTAGAAATGAAGTTTGAGCGCCGAGCTCAAACCGGGCATCCGATTTGGATTCCGTCAGTTCTGACAAGTCACTTTCATCTCCCCGGTCGTGTTGGAACGATCGGCATGGCCATCCGGCTAGTATTTCAAGTTTTAGACCCCCGGCCCCGACCTGGCAGTTCATTTGAACCAAGTGTATTTTAGAAATGAACTTTGAGCGCCGAGCTCAAACCGGGCATCCGATTTAGATTCCGTCAGTTCTGACAAGTCACTTTCATCTCCCCGGTCATGTTGGAACGACCGGCACGGCCATCCGGCCGGTATTTCAAGTTTTAGACCCCCGGCCATGACCTGGCTGTTCATTTGAACCAAGTGTATTTTAGAAATGAAGTTTGTGCGCCGAGCTCAAACCGGGCATCCGATTTGTATTCCGTCAGTTCTGACAAGTCACTTTCATCTCCCCGGTCGTGTTGGAATGATCGGCACGGCCATTCGGCCGGTATTTCAAGTTTTAGACCCCCGGCCCCGACCTGGCAGTTCATTTGAACCAAGTGTATTTTAGAAATGAACTTTGAGCGCCGAGCTCAAACCGGGCATCCGATTTGAATTCCGTCAGTTCTGCCAAGTCACTTTCATCTCCCCGGTCGTGTTGGAATGATAGGCACGGCCATCCGGCCGGTATTTCAAGTTTTAGACCTCCGGCCCCGACCTGGCAGTTCATTTGAACTAAGTGTATTTTAGAAATGAAGTTTGAGCGCCGAGCTCAAACCGAAAATCCGATTTGGATTCCGTCAGTTCTGACAAGTCACTTTCATCTCCCCGATCGTGTTGGAATGATCGGCACGGCCATCCGACCGGTATTTCAAGTTTTAGACCCCCGGCCCCGACCTGGCAGTTCATTTGAACCAAGTGTATTTTAGAAATGAAGTTTGAGCGCCGAGCTCAAACCGGGCGTCCGATTTGGATTCCGTCAGTTCTGACAAGTCACTTTCATCTCCCCGGTCGTGTTGGAATGATCGGCATGGGTATCCGGCCAGTATTTCAAGTTTTAGACCCCCGGCCCCGACCTGGCAGTTCATTTGAACTAAGTGTATTTTAGAAATGAAGTTTGAGCGCCGAGCTCAAACCGGGCATCCGATTTGGATTCCGTCAGTTCTGACAAGTCACTTTCATCTCCCCGGTCGTGTTGGAATGATCGGCACGGCCATCCGGCCGGTATTTCAAGTTTTAGACCCCCGGCCCCGACCTGGCAGTTCATTTGAACCAAGTGTATTTTAGAAATGAAGTTTGAGCACCGAGCTCAAACCGGGCATCCGATTTGGATTCCGTCAGTTCTGACAAGTCACTTTCATCTCCCCGGTTGTGTTGGAATGATCGGCACGGGCATCCGGCCGGTATTTCAAGTTTTAGACCCCCGGCCCCGACCTGGCAGTTCATTTGAACCAAGTGTATTTTAGAAATGAAGTTTGAGCGCCGAGCTCAAACCGGGCATCCGATTTGAATTCCGTCAGTTCTGACAAGTCACTTTCATCTCCCCGGTCGTGTTGGAACGATCGGCACGGCCATCCGGCCGGTATTTCAAGTTTTAGACCCCCGGCCCCGACCTGGCAGTTCATTTGAACCAAGTGTATTTTAGAAATGAACTTTGAGCGCCGAGCTCAAACCGGGCATCCGATTTGGATTCCGTCAGTTCTGACAAGTCACTTTCATCTCCCCGGTCGTGTTGGAACGATCGACACGGCCATCCGGCCGATATTTCAAGTTTTAGACCCCCGGCCCCGACCTGGCAGTTCATTTGAACCAAGTGTATTTTAGAAATGAAGTTTGAGCGCCGAGCTCAAACCGGGCATCCGATTTGGATTCCGTCAGTTCTGACAAGTCACTTTCATCTCCCCGGTCGTGTTGGAACAATCGGCACGGCCATCCGGCCGGTATTTCAAGTTTTAGACCCCCGGCCCCCGGATTTTCTCAAATCTTCTAAAGTAAATGAGTTTTAAAATTAATAATGAACATAATTGAGTAATTCCATCAAAATAAAAACATAGTAAACACTCACCTGTGCGGGCTGTGCTGTGGTGGTGGTGGATTACTGAGGGACCATTCCGCTCTGGGAGAGGAGGCCACTGATTGCCTGCAAGAATACTGACACTTGGCTAGAGATCTCTTGCTGGAAATGCTGCTGCTGCAGCTGCATATCAGAAATCTGCGATCGGACCATGTCCATCATGTCGCTAGCAGAAGCGCTGGGGGCAACGGAAGGTATAGTGAAGGCACTGCCACTGGAAGAAGTATAGCTAGAACTCGCACACGCTGATGTCACCGCGCTTGCGTCTAGGCTCTCCCCAAAACCATATAGTCGGCCTTTCTTCGGTACGCCAGCTGCTGCCACCCACTCCACCGGATCGAACTCCGGCTGCTGCGTGTCTCCCTCCCTGTACTTCTCTGTCACTGCTTTGCTATATGTTTCCTACAAATTGAATAAAATAACTAGTCAATTTCATATGAATTACATGCCGATTTAAATGAACGGTACAAGTTACATATGTAGATAAACTTACCGCTGCTGACTTAGCTGTGTCACTCACAAAATCATTAGTCCCCTTCTCTTTGTGTGTTCTGTCGAACACCTCGAGGAACGACGGAGGTCGATTAAGCTCCACAGCCGGTTATACAATTCATAGTAAAAAAAAGTCAAATATTGGGATAAATTGTAAGAAGATAAATTGGTATATTACTTACCAATTTTTATTTATGAGCCGCATAAGAGATGGACCCACTCGTATGTAAATTTGAACCTGGTTTTGATGCCCTGTTTGCTTTGGCTTTTTCGGACTTTTCTATCCACTTGGGGTCGGCAAAATGGTCACAAGATATCTCCCAATCCTCCTGCCTCATCCATAGAGGGCGATGCGCCTTCCACAATTGTCGGTCTTCACTCCCCCACTCAATTTTTTAGCGTGTGCTCGGGCCTCATGTATTTTCCTCTTGTAACTTGAGAGCATAGTAGACTCCCAGGCACGACGACATCTCGCCGCGTCATGTCCACATGTGAATTGAAAAGACCGCTGTAAATCAATTACTTTTCACACTTAGTATAAAGTTGTAAATTGACTTTGGGAAATACTTGAATTAAATGACGTAATTACTTACTAAGAACATGTTGTACAATGAATCGCGGACGGACATCGAAAAATCTCTGAAAGTGGAAGCTGCCCCGGGCACATGTGCCAACATGAGTTCGGTGGAATGATGGACAACGCTGTGGGGTTCAAATTTCATACTGCAATTGTAAATGTCAAAATATTCATATTAGACAGTTGAGGGCTAATTAATGTAATATAACCTTATAGATTTACCCGGATACCCAACACGGGCGACGTCTATCATGGGTCGTGCCTCCCTCGTGACAACTGCCGGCATCGTCAAGGGGCTGACTGGTGGGGGTGGGCCCTGTACAAGTGGGAGGTGGTGGGAGGGCACTGAGACCTGCAAGAATTTATTGTCATGTGGAGTGATACATATACTGCGAACATATAATTAAAATATACATACCTGCAGCGGGAGGTGGTGGGGGTGGCGTATGCACAACAGGTGGGAGGCCACTGAGACCTGCAAGAATTTATTGTCATGTGGAGTGATACATATACTGCGAACATATAATTAAAATATACATACCTGCAGTGGGAGGTGGTGGGGGTGGCGTATGCACAACATGTGGGAGGCCACTGAGACCTGCAAGAAGTAATTTTCATAAGTAGAACAAATATTGAAGAATTTAAATTAAAATATACATACATGATCCTCGAGGTGGGAGGGCACTGAGACCTACAAGAATTTATTGTCATGTGGAGTGATATATATACTGCGAACATATAATTAAAATATACATACCTGCAGCGGGAGGTGGTGGGGGTGGCGTATGCACAACAGGTGGGAGGCCACTGAGACCTGCAAGAATTTATTGTCATGTGGAGTGATACATATAATGCGAACATATAATTAAAATATACATACCTTCAACGGGAGGTGGTGGGGGTGGCGTATGCACAACATGTGGGAGGCCACTGAGACCTGCAAGAATTTATTGTCATGTGGAGTGATACATATACTGCGAACATATAATTAAAATATACATACCTGCAGCGGGAGGTGGTGGGGGTGGTGTATGCACAACAGGTGGGAGGCCACTGAGACCTGCAAGAATTTATTGTCATAAGTAGAACAAATATTGAAGAATTTAAATTAAAATATACATACATGATCCTCGAGTCTTTTTGCCACTGAGACCTGCAAAAATTTATTGTCATGTGAAGTGATACAAATATTGCGAACATATAATTAAAATATACATACCTGCAGCGGGAGGTGGTGGGAGTGGCGTATGCACAACAGGTGGGAGGCCACTGAGACCTGCAAGAACTTATTTTCATAAGTAGAACAAATGTTCAAGAATTTAAATTAAAATATACATACCTGTAGCGGGAGGTGGTGGCGTATGTACAAGTGGTGGTGAGCCGACACTTGCACCTATAAATAAATTCTTTTAAGTTTGTAAAAAATTAAAATATTTATATAGCTAACTTATTGATCAAATATACCTGTGTCTGAAGAAGATGGTAGCGAGGAGGGAGTAGCGCCCCTCTCACTGCTAGATCTCCTCCCACCCCTAGTACGACCTCCTCGCACCATTTCCTTATTAATAACAAAATAATTAATACATATTAATCCACAATTATATAAGACTAGACAAATGTTATTTAAAATTATGCTTAAAAGTAAGAATCTTCTTACTAAATTATCAAAACATGCCTCCCTCATGTTGATATATCTAGCTCAACTTCATCATCTTCGTCATCCATAGTAGTCTCATGAGATTCAAAATCTTCGTCTTCATCTGATTCTTCCTCCCCTCTAACATCAACATTTAGCTCCGTCGGATCGACTTCTTCCACTCCATCTCGCGTACGTAATGACAGTGGCTCATCAGATTCGTCCAGATTAAACCTAGAGGAACCGACAACGCCAACTTCGTCTGATTGATAATATTCAGCACGAGCAACCTCTGAGACATCTCCACTCATAGTTAACTCATATGTGGGAAAGAGTTTTGAATTAACCATGCAAACTGCCCACCAATCTCTATTCTTAGATGATGGATAGCTTGAATAGTACACTTGCTGGGCTTGTGCGGCTAAAATGAACGGTTCATAGGTTTTAAGTTTAGACCTATGCTTGACATTGACAATCCCATAATTTGTGTCATGTAGAACAGAATTAGGATCAAACCATTGACACTTAAATATGTATACATGATTGTCTTGTCCCAAATACTGAAGTTCTAAGACTTCTTCAAGAATACCATAGTAGTCCAATTCCATTTCATTGTATAAACTTCCCTTCACACATACGCCGCTGTTCATCGTAGACTTATTTCGTCCATAATCTCTTGTATGAAATTTGTATCCATTCACAATATATCCCGGATAGGCACGTGTCTGGTTCAAGGGGCCATAACTTATCTGTTGTACTCTTTGATCAGTAATGAGACCTTGTTCAACCTATATTCAAATTAGAGTAGTTAAAATAATAACAATTACCTCAACATACGTAAATACAAACATATATATTCAGAGTTCACACTAACTCGGTTTCTTAGCCATTTGGAAAAAAACTTCTCGCGTTCTTTTTCAATCTCCACATCCTGGATATTTGGACATTTTTCAGCTAATTCTGAATCAAATTGTCTGCAATATAAATGTAGCACCCCGTAAAAAAATGATTAAATTTTTTTGATAAAGCCAATGTATAGACTTTGTGAAGTCAATGTTGTATAGACTTTGAGGAAGCCAATGTATAGACTTTGAGGAAGCCAATGTATAGACTTTGAGGATGTATAAACTTTGAGGAAGCTAATGTATAGACTTTGAGGAAGCCAATGTATAGACTTTGAGGATGTATAGACTTTGAGGAAGCCAATGTATAGACTTTGTGAAGTCAATGTTGTATAGACTTTGAGGAAGCCAATGTATAGACTTTGAGGAAGTCAATGTATAGACTTTGAGGAAGCCAATGTATAGACTTTGAGGAAGTATAGACTTTGAGGAAGCCAATGTATAGACTTTGAGGAAGCTAATATATAGACTTTGAGGATGTATAGACTTTGAGGAAGCCAATGTATAGACTTTGTGAAGTCAATGTTGTATAGACTTTGAGGAAGTCAATGTATAGACTTTGAGGAAGCCAATGTATAGACTTTGAGGAAGTATAGACTTTGAGGAAGCCAATGTATAGACTTTGAGGAAGCCAATGTATAGACTTTGAGGATGTATAGACTTTGAGGAAGCCAATGTATAGACTTTGTGAAGTTAATGTTGTATAGACTTTGAGGAAGCCAATGTATAGACTTTGAGGAAGTGAATGTATAGACTTTGAGGGCGATAATGTATAGACTTTGAGGATGTATAGACTTTGAGGGCGATAATGTATAGACTTTGAGGATGTATAGACTTTGAGGAAGCCAATGTATAGACTTTGTGAAGTCAATGTTGTATAGACTTTGAGGAAGCCAATGTATAGACTTTGAGGAAGTGAATGTATAGACTTTGAGGAAGCCAATGTATAGACATTGAGGATGTATAGACTTTGAGGAAGCCAATGTATAGACTTTGTGAAGTCAATGTTGTATAGACTTTGAGGAAGCCAATGTCTAGACTTTGAGGAAGTGAATGTATAGACTTTGAGGAAGCCAATGTATAAACATTGAGGAAGTGAATGTATAGACTTTGAGGAAGCCAATGTATAGACTTTGAGGATGTATAGACTTTGAGGAAGCCAATGTATAGACTTTGAGGAAGCCAATGTATAGACTTTGTGAAGTCAATGTTGTATAGACTTTGAGGATGTATAGACTTATGGAGTTGCTGGAAATGTGAATTAAGATCTTACTCAACATAAGGTTCAATCTCGAGGCAATTCAAAAGAATATATATCTCAGCGGCGTGCAACTCTCTATCTTCGAGCGTGCGAGTCAAGCAACGTCCGAACGCACGTCCAGGATGTTTAAATATGGAGAGCCGATCGGACGATTCATCCACTCCCCCATCATCATTACGTGGAGGTCGAGTACGACGAGTTTGAATCTCTGGCTCAAAGTACATAGAACAGAAGTTTGAAATTTCTTCAAGAATGTATGCCTCAGCAATCGAACCCTCCACCTGTGCCTTGTTACGAACTTTCATTTTTAATTCATGCATGCACCTACAACAACAAGTCAGATGGCAACAATATGTAGCGGCTATGGACGACTTATAAGTTAACAAAAATTGTCACATACCTCTCAAATGGATACATCCATCGAAATTGTACTGGACCTCCGACGATAGCCTCATATGGCAAATGAACGACCAGGTGCTCCATCGAATCAAAGAATGCCGGAGGAAATATCTTCTCTAGCTTGCAAATGGTTGTGACAACTTCTTGTTCGATAGTTTGTACATCCCGAAGTCTGAGTTCAGATGCACATAAAATCTTAAAAAATTGACTCATCTCAGCTAGTGCTCCCCATATCTGCTTTGGCAACAAATCACGAAATGTAATGGGCAGTAGCCTCTCCATGAACACATGACAGTCGTGACTTTTCATACCATATATTTTCCCCTCATTAACATTCACACAACGGGCTATGTTGGATGCATATCCATCTGGGAATCTCAGCTGTTTCAACCACTGGCATACTTCCTTGATCTGTGTATCATGAAGCACATAAGTTGCTTTAGGCTGCACAGTTTTGCCATTGACACTTTGTAGTTCCAGTTCTGGACGTCTACAAAGCATCTTTAAATCCATACGTGCTTTGGCGTTGTCCTTTGTTTTCCCTTTAACATTCATGATCGTATTGAACACATTATCAAAAAAATTCTTCTCGGTATGCATGACATCCAGATTGTGTCGTACAAGAAGAGTTGACCAATAAGGTAATTCCCAAAAAATACTTTTCTTGACCCAGTTGTGATCCTTTCCAAAATTAGGGAGTTGCCGTGTGCTACCAGACAATTGAACTACATCTGGTAAATTGTGCACCCGTGACGCCATATGTAGACCCGACACCCGTTGCAAGTCAGCTTCATCCATTTCAACAGTATTTTTTTTAAACGAGTCTTTTTACCTTCGAAAAGGATGGTCACTTGGTAGCAACCGCCGATGGCAATCAAACCAGCAGCTTTTCCCCCCATGTTTCAATACAAATGATTTGGTATCTTCCATACAGTAAGGACATGCTAGCCTCCCATGTGTGCTCCAACCAGATAGCATTCCATATGCAGGGAAGTCACTTATTGTCCACATCAGTGCAGCCTTCATAATAAAATTTTTCTTCCTATATGCATCATAAGTAACAACTCCATCAGTCCATAAAAATTTGAGCTCATCAATCAACGGCCTGAGATATATGTCCAAATTTTTTCCGGGACTTTTTGGACCAGGAATTACTAGGGACAAAAACAGATTTTCTCGCTTCATGCACATGTGCGGCGGAAGGTTGTACGGTGTCATGAACACTGGCCAACAAGAATAAGCTGCCACTGAACCACCGAATGGATTAAAGCCATCTGTGCATAAACCCAATCGAACATTACGTGACTCCCTTGAAAAGGCAAGATGAGTACGACTAAAGTGAGTCAAGCTTCACCATCGGCAGGATGACTGATTATATCATCGGCACGACGTACTCTTTCGGTGTGCCATGTCATATGTCGAGCCGTCTTTGAGGACATATACAGTCGCTGCAGCCTAGGCACAAGAGGGAAGTATCGCAACGCCTTGTAAGGTACATCTTTTGCCTTTGAATTGACCCCCCCCCTTAGGTTTGAATCTGTCATGGCCACAAATGGAACATGATATCTTATCTGCATCATCTTTGTAATATAACATACAATGATTCGGACATGCATCTATTTTCACATATCCAAGTCCTAAGTCATTGACCATCTTTTTTGCACGGTAAAAAGTTTCTGGCAACTTCTCGTCTCGAGGCAACATACTCTTGATCAAGAGGAGGAGACGGTCAAAACAAGTCTCACTGATGTGAAATTCAGATTTCAAGTTCAACAACTGTGACACTGCAGACAATCGAGTGTGATTTTCACAACCATCCCACAGCGGCTCATCAGCATCCCTAAGTAGTTCATAAAATCTTCCGGCTGTCTTATTCGGCGCTTCATCGTGAATATTAAAACTAGGACCAGCAGCATCTACAACCATATCCACGTACCCACTTGTGCCTGCAATATTGTCGGGCTCATACCTCAAGAATTGCTCACCATGACACGTCCAATTCGTATAACCATCCACGAACCCTTTCGTGTACAAATGATGTTGCACATCCCATGTTGAACACCACCTCAAGTTTCTACAACTTGAACAAGGGCATCGAATGTGACCGTCGCGATCTATTGCTGCATTTGGATTCCCCAATGCAAATTGAATGAAACTCTCAACCCCAAGCTTAAAGTCATCTGACACCACCCGGTCAACTATTCTACGATACATCCATGAACGATCTGTCGACATTTTGCCTGCACCCAATAAATGACAATACACATCCTAACTTTCAAATCATTACTCATAATATTACACCCGACCCTTTCCTCACATCGTTCATCATAGACCATTTGCAGTTGGAAGAGGAATATTGATTAGATTATCACTTTTTAACCCATCCATGAAGGTTTGATCGCACAATCACTTACTATATGTGCTGCACGATTTGCTAAAAATTTCGGCATCATCTCCCCACACTTCTCCGATATACCAAATATATTTATTGATTTTGAAATTTTCTTAAACACTTACAAGTAAGTGGTTAAGAAAACACTCAAAATCAATAATGGTATATCAGAGAAGAGTGAGGAGACGCAACCGAAATTCTCAACAAACCATACAAACATATATAGTAAATGACTGCCTAAGTGCGATCAAACATTCACAGACTGTCCAAACGGGACAATTCAAGACTTTGAGGTAGATATATACATTCTCATAAACAAATGAGAACATACACATCAATCCCAAAGTCTTGAACGGGAAGGCACATTGACACGGTTTTAACGCGCTCTCCTGAGGTGCGTGTAATGTTAGGTCGCACCCACGCACCTCAACTCACAGGGAATACCCCATGCATTTATATAACATAAAATTAAATAACAACGAAATTATCATTATGCACATATCAAATTAAATAACACCCAAATTACAAAAATTTTCAAATGAAGAACATCGAAGCTAAACAATCTACATTTTTGAGTCAAATTAACATCAAATTTCTATTAAAATCAGATTTAAAATTATATTTACATGCAATTAAAATCCACAAAGTTTTAAATCACAAAACGAATTTTTTGGGTATTTACCTATTGCTATAGAGAATTCTGATTTCTTTGCATTTATCCACATCTTTGTATATATGTACTACTTAAGATATGTGGTCATTCCATTTCTCTATATCTTCTTATCATCATAAGACAAGGTTCAAATGGGATCACTTTCAACCTCAGTGGAGCATCTACGGCCTCAAGAATGGTAGGACGGCCTTTTTGCATGAGAATTGCTCCCATGCCAGTTCCACTAGCATCACACTCGACTACAAAAGTTTCTGAAAAATCAGGCAAGGCAAGAACTGGGGCAGTTGACATAGCCTCTTTAAGCTGTAAGAAGGCTTGATGAGAAGATGGGCTCCAACTATAACTGTCCTTCTTAAGAAGACTGGTCAGAGGTGCAGCAATAAGACCATAGTTTTTAATAAATTTTCTGTAGTATCCTGTAAGCCCTAAGAATCCTCTCAAAGCCCTCACAGACCGGGGTACAGGCCAAGTAGAAATGGCTTGTAGTTTAGACATGTCCATAGCAACCCCTTTTTCTGAAATAATGTGGCCAAGATACTCAATTTCTCTGACCCCAAACACACATTTAGACATTTTAGCATACAATTGGTTGTCTGCTAGGATCTGCAGAACCTGTCGCAAGTGCACTAAATGGAGGTCCCAGTCAACATTGTAAACTAAGATATCATCAAAGAAAACCAAGACAGACTTCCTCATACAGCCTTTGAATATGTCATTCATCAAGTTCTGAAAGGTAGAGGGTGCATTTTTGTAAGCCCAAATGGTAGGACTAAAAACTCATAGTGTCCCTCATGTGTTCTAAAGGCAGTTTTGTAAACATCATCAGGATGCATTCTAATTTGATGATAACCCGATCTCAAATCCAGCTTGGAAAAGTACTTGGACCCATGTAATTCATCCAACAAATCGTCTACTAAGGGTATGGGATATTTGTCTTTAACAGTGTTTTGATTCAGAGCTCGGTAGTCTACACACATTCTCCATGAGCCATCCCTTTTCTGAACTAATAACACTGGAGCAGAAAAAGGGCATGTGCTTGATTGCACATGAGAGAGGGAGAGTAGGTCCTTGACTTGATGCTCAATAACTGTCTTCTGTAGAGGTGAATGTCTATAAGAAGGTTGACAAACTGGCTTTGTTTCATCTAGTAGTTGAATCCGATGGTCATAAGGTCTGGATGGGGGTAAGCCATGAGGTTCAGAAAAAACTGCTGAATACTGTTCTAGAATGCTGGAAATGTCTTGAGAATAAGAAGTCCCAGTAAACCCACAAGAAGTAGATGAAATATCCGAAGCTTCCAAGGAAAACAAGTGTAAAGAATAGATGCTTCGGGATTTAGGAAGGTCAGCAGATATTGTTTTAGCAGAAACAATACTTGTGGAAGGGTTAGGAAGCCCTTGTAATATGAAATCCTGACCATTCAAGGAAAACTTCATGGACATTTGAGAAACGTTTAGGGTTATATCTCCAAGTAACTAGAGCCAAGTATTCCCCAAGACCACATCAACACTGCCAAGAGGAAGAATTAAAAAGTCTAAAGTAAATTACATGCCAGGCATCTTAAGGTTAACTCCAGGACACCAACCCTGTGAAGAGATTTGGAGACCTGCAGCTATTTTGACAGGGTGGGAATCAAAGTTTGTCACAGATAATCCCAACTTCTTTACAACATGGGGGTCCAAAAAATTATGGGTGCTCCCATTGTCAATCAAAACCAGGACAGACATGGTACCCATTTTCCCTAATACTTTCAATGTGCCCGGTGATGCTAAGTGAGTAACATATTGAGCTGACAGAGAGGGTTGTATGTCAGGAGAGAATTCAATGAAGGGTTCCGGATCCACACTGTCTGAAGGAGCAAAATCACTATCATCCGGAATAAGATGCAGTAAAAAAAGTTTATGAGGTTGGCATGTGTGGCCTGGAAGCCATTTATCATCACAATTATAACATAGGCCTTTAGCCTTTCGTTCCTGCAACTGTTGTGTAGATAACTTTTTAACTGGTGGGTTTACTCCTTTAGGGGAGAATGCTGGCTGAGAGTTTGGAGTAAAAGGTTTCAGTGTCTGAGGTGCTGAAAAGATAAAGTGTGGTGAAGCTCGGCGTCTGGCAGTAAACATTTGTTCTTGAATTCTTGCCAACTCCATAGCATGTGATAAGGAATGGGGCATGAAGGAGCGAACTTCACAGGCAAGATCCTCTCGTAAACCACTCAGAAAAACACCCAGCAAATGCTTCTCAGAAAGTCCAGTTATTCTATTGCACATGGTCTCAAATTGCCATTGATACGCAGCTACTGTACCCACTTGTCTGAGTTTACTCAGTTGCCCATGAGAATCCACAGAAGAAACTGCACCAAACCGTGACTCTAACCAGCTAAAAACTCATGCCAAGAAACAGATTCTTTAGAGCTAGAGAAATGCCAAAACCACTGTAAGGCCTCTCCATCCAAATAATAAGATGCTATAGTAACTCGTTGCGTATCCGGAACATTATTACAGTAAAAATAGCGATTAGCTTTGAATCGCCATTCAGCTGGGTCAGAACTCCCATCAAATTTAGGGAACTCGTGCAACTTATGGCGAAAAGAACCAGGAATATCAGCCACAGCAGACAGAGAATTTTGGGATTCAAATTTCTCGAAGTTGGACTCCAAAGATTGCATCCGATTAGACATGACTCCAGCTAATCCATCAACCACTAACTAACAACTAATCCATCAGCCACTAACTAATAAAATGCAACAGGGATATCTAATTTAACTAACCCCGCTCAGAACTGAGTTATAGCTTCCGAGCTAGTTCAACGGTCTGCGACTCGGCCTGTCGAGCCACTCGAGACATGACACCCCCCTCCCACAAAGCTCCCCCTCCTCCCCCCCCTCCCACCCGCCCTCCTGCTCCCACTGAGCTCCCCCCCCACTGGAACCCTCTCGGATGCCCCTCCCCCCTCCCACAGAGCTCCCCCCCCACTGGAACCCTCTCGGATGCCCCTCCCCCCTCCCACCGAGCTCCCCGTCCACCAAGCTCCACCCCCCTCCCACAGAGCTCCCCCCTCTCCTCTGTATGCTGAACAGTCGAGCAAGATCCTGCTTCAACTCATCATTGCCCGAAGACCGAGTGATATCTATTGATCTACCAATCAAAAAGCTGCTATCATTAGTGGAGTCACTAGAATTAAATGCCACATCTGGAACCCCAAAAGATTGAGAAACAATTGATGTTGAGAATTCTGCTTGAGTTTCCTTAGAGCCACTGGAATTGGAAATAATGTTGTTTGAAGTGAGATTAGTCTGATAGTCTTTGCCAGAGCTTATGTTTTTTGCTAGTAAAGGATCACTAGGCATTGGTATCCCAAGAGGGTTATCAATGTCAACTCCAAAAAGGACATTGTTTCTCGGATCAGAAGTTGGAACTTCACTTTCCTGCATACCATCTGAACTAAAAATTAATGATTATTGATTGAATGAAGGTTCTTTGATGGTGTTCTTGTAAACTCTGGCTATTTATTGCGTTTAGAATGCCACATGCCCGGGAAAGGAAAAATGCAGCTATCATCAAGTTCCGTCCGGGGCAAGACTAGGAACATGTGTAGCATTTCACACAAGCGATTTATTTTTTTTAAAAAAATAACCTGTGTATCGTTAAACTAAACCCATGGTTGTTCAGTCCAAATCAGTCTCCGTGGGTCCGACGAGTCTCCCCAGTCTAATTCAGTCCAAATTAATCAGGAAGAAGCTACCCAGGGAGACCCCAAGTGATGTGAAATTGTTCACAGTGGCCAATTTGGGCAGGGAGTGAGACGGTCACTTAGGCCACGGGTCCAAATTATCTATGACTCCGTTAGGTGGAGTTTGGTTGGATTTGTGGGGATGAGTTTTAAAATTCTACTCATTAAAATATCTGACATCTCTATCATTTTAATCAAATGTAGTATTAAGATCTTGACTTATGCGCCCTGATAGATTTTTGGAGGAGAATAAGACATGTTCAAACTGAGTCTATTTTCGGAATCTGCGATATCTCACTCCAACGAGTTTTTAGATAGATTCTACAAATTAAAATACATCCACCTAATGTTCAAACTAGAGTTTACAAGAACAGCATCATAATGCGAGGGGGAGAGGGGCCACGGACAGGGGAAGAGAGGGCAGTGGAGGGGGTGGGGGAGGGCGGCCAGAGGGAGTGAGGGAGCGCGAGAGGGGAGAGGGAGAGGGAGTGAGGGAGCCGGACAGGGGAGAGGGAGAGGGATTGAGGGAGGGGAACATGATCGGGAGAGAGAGAGGGAGAGGGAGGCCACTTACCGGCCGGCGGCGACGGCGACCGTGGGAAGAGGATGATGGCGGCGACGGCGACCACGACCGTGAGAGGGAGGGAGGTTGGCGAATGGCGGCGACGGCGAGGACGGCGGGGTCTCCGGTGACGGCGAGGATGGCGGGGCCTCCGGCGACGGCGAGGACGGCGGCTCCGGCGGCGAAGACGGCTCCTGCGGCGACGACCGCAAGCAGAGGGCAGAGGAAGGAGAGAGTGAGAGGGAGAGTGAGGGGGTGGAAATGGGGCCGGGTGGAAGAGGTGGGAGGGAGGGGCGGGAAAGGTGGAATTTTTCGACGGAAATACGAACAGAACTTATTTCCGTCTGTAATTTCAGACGGATTATTTCCGTCTGAATATCCGTCCCAAATTTGCGACGTATATAAAGACGGAATATATTCCGTCTATAATTATAGACGGATCTTCAGAGGGAGTCTAGTATGTCCTTAATAACAACGGAATTTGTGACGGAAACTAATCTGTCACAAATACAGACGGATTTTAAGACAGAAAAATATCCGTCTGAAAGATCCGTCTGAAATCCTGCTTTTTTTGGTAGTGCTAGCGGGTTCATTTTCATCATCTACAGGAGGGTCGGATTCTATGATGGAGAACAGAGCCAAAGAGGTCAACCAATAGTGCACTTTCTATTACCAACGTTTAAAAAATTGGCTAGTAAATTTATCAGGGTGAGCAACAATCTCTGGTGTCATTCGATCTAATAGAAAGGAAGAACTCTAAACTGTTGGAAAATACTATTCATGGGTAGAACTTTTCTACTAGATCTAAGCACAAAAATCAAAGGGAATCAAACGATCAAGAAGAGCAAACTCGGGTCGAAGCGTGTAGTCACTTTCTTTAGAGTCATTCCGCCCTTACTCCGGTACAGATAGACTTCGCGATGGAACTTCCCCCAAGATACGACAACCCAAACCGATGGTGACGTGAAGGTGCACTCCAACTCGCGTTGTCGGGGATGAACACCACTATGACAGGAGGCTCTTACAAGAAGAAGAAGACAATGAGAGAAAGGAGTGCGAGAGAGATAGCCGTTGGGTGACTGAAAACCTTAAGCCGTACCTCTCACATGAAAATGACTATCTTCAAATACCCTCTTGGGAAGTGACCCTTGACCGAGTCACACCCATCCGCCCAAAGAGGAGAATCCGAAGAGATATAGAAAGAATCCAAGAGACGCTCGATCAAACGGTGAAAAATAAAAATAAAATAATTGTTGGGAATCGCACACACACACGCCACAGCCACGGCAAGGCAATTCGCACGTGTGTGAAAAGAGGATAGGGGCTAAAGAGCCCACTAGCCCAAATAGGCCAACCTCCATAGTCTCTTCAAAGGAGTACACAACAAAGACAAGAGTCCCAGTTAAAGTAGATGGAAACATTTTCCATTTTCCAATGTGGGGCTAATCAACACAAAAAGAGACTCAAACCTTTTAAAATTTGAAACATATATTCCAACATTCGCCCACCAAGAAATTTTTTTAAAAGTTTGAGACATGAATTTACAAGAGCCTGAGATGACATGCACAAGTGAAGGTGTCTTCTGACTTGAACCTTCACATAGTGATGTACTTCCCCTCTTGCACAGATCTAGTGAATTATGTCTTGAACTTAGACCCTTATGAAGAAGGTTTCATACATCACATATATCATTAGTCAATAGTGGTGTTCTTACGGGATAGCTGATGATAATTGAGGGACAAAAAATCTCTCATTACATAGACGCAAAGTCCATATATTTTTTATTCTTTTTAAGAGATTTTCTTTCTTCTTTGTAGATAAATGGGAATTGGGAACAAGCGTGTGTAGTAATAATGCCATTGATTCACATGATGAGATGATGGGACTTGGATGATAAAAAACTCTCTCCTCCCCCAACCGCTCCACCTCTAATTAGATATGCATAGACTTTCTATCTTTTTCATACATTTATTCGGGACTTTCTTGCCTCCCAAAGTGTTATTGTCTTATGTGGATCAACAAGACTAGGAGTTGATTGCGCAAAAGTTGCAAACCATACTCCCATTAGTTCATATAAGATGATATGACATCTTCAGTTTATGATTTTGCCTTTCTCATATATTTTTTCTTGTCCCCCAAGTTCAATTACTTTATATATTGGCCCCACTGGTCCACATAAAATGATGAAACACTAGAGACAATAAGAGACACACATTAAAGAAGCACAACACTCAATCTCTTTTAGATTTCTTATTGAGGACTTTTTTTGTTTGCCAAATTTCAACTCTTATGTGGACCAATGAGACTGGCATGTATAGCACGAAGTCTTATGCTGTACATCTTAATCCCATTTGTTTACACAAGATAATCATGAAACTTGGAGGACAAGAAATTCCCTATTAAAGAGGCATGGGTCTTTTTGGTTTATTTATTGGGAACTTTCTTGTCCCTCAAATCTTGTCATCCCTCGTAGACCAATGAGATTAGAGTGCGTAGTTATTTTTTATTAATCAATAGGACGTGAGACTTGTTACATGAAAAGAACAAAATAGAAAAAAAAATTAACTAACTGAACACCCATTAGACCTTTACACTTAACTTTTTCAGGACATGTCAGAAATTCTAGCACTTTTAGCCCCCTATTTTTTGGGCGGACTTATTTTGCATTCCTTGTTATTAACAATCATCAATGATGCTAATGTGTTAGCACTAATGAATTAAAATGCTTAAATATGTTAGTACTTGTTAAAATATTACAGGTTAATGTTATAACACGCTAAAGCGTTTCAACATGTTAGCGCTAATGCGTTAGTGACTGTTGATGGTAGTTAATAGTAGGGACTATAAAATAAGCCCCACCAAGAAGTGAGGGGTAGATGATGTAATTTTTGATAGAGACCAAACAGTGGGGATGCTAATTAATTGTCCCAACAAAATATTTGTTGTAAAATACATCAACAAACAAATGGATCAACAAGAGTATATGTGAGTGTGACAGAGATCAAACAAGAAAATTGCACAACAAAATCGACAAAGTAAACCACAAGGAATAAAAGATTTTATTTGGTCAAGCCCCGAATCTAGGGGTGGGGGGGGAGGGGGTCAGATTCGAGGGTGAGTACTCATGGTATAGGTTGACGAAGAAACTACATTCTATTCTGCTCATGCTGTGTTGATACTATCCTCGCTCTACTTTTAAAAATAATATTGAAACATCATTTCTAAGCTAACTGAATCCTCAAAAAGTTTAAGAGTTTCAAAGAATAATTTAGAAGAGCTATGTAAGAGAATCATATGTCACAAGAATAAAAGTATCAAGAATACTTATTAATGCAAATGAGTTGTAGTAATTGAACAATGTGTTCGAAATTGATATATGAATAATGACTATGATTATGGAAGAAATCACATCTTACATTTGTAGCCGGTATGCATGTTATTTTATCTGAATAAGAATTTGATTAGAGCAGTCATATAATGAGTAATTAAAGGAGACAATAAGTGTCATCAAGTAAGTTTACAGGCAATTGAAAAGGGACAGGTATACAAGTGCGTTTAAGTAGCAACAAAAGGTAATTAGGTTGACTAACAAGCTTAATTGAAAAGGATAACCAATCAAGATAGTAATAGCAAGCAATTTCATGAGTCAAGGGATGTAAAAGTAAATCAATGGCAATAAACAACTAGGCAAGTCTTCCTATTTGAGAATAAAATATTAAGAGTTGAGATCTATTAACAAATCTACAAAATTACTTCCTATTTGAGATTTCAGACGGAAGAAGATTAATTTAGAACTATCAGAGGGGCAAGACAGACTTGGATCATCGGTTTGATCTCAATAGGAAGAATTTAGGTATTTAAGTTGGCTTTCTCAAAAAAAAAAAAAAATCGCCGGCCCGAGTTGAATTTTGTGAGATATCAATGTTTATGTATAGGTCAGGCTTAATATTTTGATAATTCAATTTAATAAAATAGAAAGATATATATTGAGATATATGCACATTATAGGAATAATGCTATATAGAGAGCCGATGTGGGACATACCTTACTACGGAAGCGGAACGACAAATATATGCTTGCTGAGATATGCGACACATACTACTAGACTATGTGCGCCATACTCCATACTCCACACTCCAAGATCCGAGAGAGTAGATGATGTCCTCCAAGAAGTGATGACTGATGAGATGTTGAGGACAGGAAGGCTGAGATAGGGTCTAGTGTCTCTGCATGCACAACACTCGGTCAGGCACGACCTTGCTTGCAGAGAAGGAGAAGAGGAAGAAAGAAATAGAAGGAGACTAGGAAGGGGGGGGGGTTATACATACATATATGCATGGTGCTCCCATGCCCCCTCTATTTATAGTGGAGTTCCATGCATCAAATGGGAGCTTTATTTAATGCATGGAACCCCAATAGCCACCCCCTTCTCAAGTTATCATAGATAGACAATTACTCTCAAGGTAACTCTCCAATGTGAGTTCTAGGTTATAAAAAATTTTAAAATATAAATTTTAATTTTCTTGATGCGCACTCATGGTGTGTAATTGGATCAGTATGTGTACATCCTAAGCTAATTATACACTCAACATGTGCACCAAATATTTTTTTTTATTTTTAAAATTTTTTTATGATGTGAGATTCACGTCCTCCTAAATAATATTAAAAAACACTCTTCCATCTGAGTGCCTAAAAATTCTAAAACAAGAAGGATCGATTAAAAAAAAGTAGATCTAACACTATTCATTAAATCTGATTTTTATTTTTTAATATTTTTAGACTGTTAGATGGAGATATATCTAGCTTGTCCGATAAATTAGGAAGATGTGAGTCTTATGTCACAAAAAAATAAAAAATAAAAAAAATCTATTTGGTACACACTTTGAGTGTGTAATTTGACCATTAACTCGTGCACTAAGCATTTTTCCTCCACCATTAGGTGCCACTTCACTAGGACTGAGGCCCATTAAATATTAATCTTGATGTCAATGTGGACACTTGATCAAATTTAAGATGTACAACGACAAGATCATGTGACTAGATCAATGTGTACAAATATATATTCCACTTGTAGTTTATTTAAATATTGCCCAACATGTGTTTGGTCACCTTCCGCGAACGATTTTTCTTCAAATGATTACTCTAAAAATGGTTAAGTGTAGAGAGAGAGAGAGAACTCGTCCACACACTATGCATGTGTCCGGAATGGGATCCACAGTGACATGCACAAAGATGTAAGTCAAGATTCCCCTCCAATGGGGCTCCAAAGTTGAAAAATGAACATTCGACAAAAGGAGGAGTAAGTTGATCAAAGGGATCTTAAAATCGTTAAGACCCTCTTTGATATCCGGTTAGGATAATCGAATTGATGAAAGAGAGCATGTGACTCCGTACCCATCTTTTACACGTAAAAATATTAATCGGGCTGAGATGACTTATTCGAGCCAAATGAGCTAAATAAACTAACCTCACCCCAATATAAAAGAGGCCCTAAGTGAACTTTGCACACAAAACTGAACAAAGTAATCATGCACAGGGGATCGAGACTACAAGATTAGGAAAGTCCTCTATAATATCAGCAACCGCAGCCTCCTTAGTCTCCCCCGAGAAGAAATGAAGAGAGGGGAGGTCGAAAAGGAAGAGAGGGCCCTCTCCCCACACACAACACACTTTGGCGAAGAAGGAGCTCTTACAGTGGAGATAGATGAGATGAAGCGGTGGATGGGCCAAATGAAGCTCTTTATATAGTCGAAATGAAAGGAGAGGAGTTTATATACCCCAACTAAACACACTCCTAAACCTCCATTATGTATGTAATTTAGTTAATTACATAAGACACTTAGCACACTCACTCAAAATGGAATGCATTCAAATCATGGGGTTTGGAACGGCTGAACATGTGTGGGTTGTACGGGGTTTACATGGCTAAACATGCGCAGGGTCATTATATATGTAGGAGTAAATACTTTGCGCACTGAATCTGATAGGTAAAGTCACGTCATTATGTAATATTTATTTTTATTTACTAAAAAATAAGATGAAAAGATCGTTTCTACGTAAAACATGACGTCCACGTCAGATCCGTACGGTTCACTTTTTTAAATAGTAAATGTGAAACACACTCGACGAAAAAACATAAGGCTAAAATATTTTGTACGAGTGAAATATCTTACATGTGAACGAAATATTTAATATAAAATTAAAACATTTTGTTATAAAAAAATAATTTCGATAAATGCACATGACTGAAATATTTTGTAAGACTAAAATATTTTACATACGAACGAAATATTTTTTTAAGTTTCTTGGAATAAAATATTTCGTTTATATAGTAAAATATTATTTCTATAAAATCTTTCATTGATTTATTTTTATAGTTAAACAAAATATTACATTCATATAATAGATATTTCATTATTATAACAAAATATTTCATTCATATAGTAAAATATTATATTTATTAAATATTTTTATTAGTTTATTTATGTAATTAAACAAAAGATTCTGTTCATATAACAAATGTTTCATTCTTGTAACAAAACGTTATGTTCGCATGTTAAATATTTCAGCTCTATAAATATTTCATTCCTATATAATACGGGAGGGGATGCGACTCGATGCCAATTCGGAAGCAAACCTTAGACTCTAGACAAACTCGCGACTCGTCCCTAGCGAGGGAAGCGTGCGGATGTACGCGGTTGAGAAACTGGCAATGAGTCCGGGTGGTCAACTCACTCTCGTGCTCGGAATGAGTCACGGGACGAGTCTCGCACTCACTCTCGCAGCGGTGATTAAAATTGAACGAGCTAATTTCCTATCACTATAGCAGCGGCATATGAATATATACGAGAAAAGTAAATGCCAAAGTGGGGAGCGGACACGATACCTCCATGCTCCAGGCGTGGAGAAGACGATCCCGGCCAAGACTCGTACTCCCGGTGTACAGTAAATAAATAATTACAACAATGATTTTTCTGTCCACTCTACACAGGGAGATAAAGGACTAGACGTGGGACCCGGGAGTAGCGAACTCGGGTTGACGGGCAGCAAGCCGGAAGGGCTTTCGGGCCAGAGGCGGGCTGCTGGTCCGACTTGGTACTGTTCCAACTCGCTGGACAGCAAGCGAACTCGGCACCTGGGACGGCGGCTTCCGATCGATTTCTGGCCGAGGCGGCTGGCTGGGACGTCGGTGGAAGGCTCCTCTTCAATCTCTGAAGTTGGCGGTGACTGAATCGAAGCCGACGTATTTTTGGATGAATTATTCGACGACTGCTCTTGCTGGCCTGTTCACGGAACAGATTTGCACGCCTCCACGAAAATAATTTTTGCGCCCAGATCCGGAGGCGGATTGGAGCGAAATTGGTGCCGTTGGAAAGAGGACTGAAATGGATACAACATATATTAATTTCACAACCATCCAGTAAACGGATTGGAAATGAAAAACTCTGTGCTCCACAAACTTTTCTAGCTCAGAATCCAGATCACACAGGACAGAATGAGATATGCCTGAAAACGAATTTTGACCAAATAGAAAACGATGGATCTCGACTCTGGGAATTTTATGGGTGAAAGGGGGGATATGGGAATGACACACAAATATTTTAAGATTTTTCTGACATTAGGGGGTGGGGAAAATAAAAGAACATGGTACTATCCCGCAGATCTGTAAACTGGAAGACGGTCAAGGGTGGAACTTGATGACTGAGAAAAATAACAAACGTAGGCTGATTGGCCTGAAAACTTAACTGGAGGTGGGGGATGATAGGGGGAACAAAATCTCAAAATTTTAGGTCGATCAGACTAATGGATTGGGAGAACCAATCTAAGCTTTAAACTTTTGTCCTGGATCTCGAAATCTTGGACAGCAAGTTGAAGTTTCGATTGTGGCGGCTCGACGGTGGCACGAACGGAGGCGGCGGCGGCGGTGGCTGAGCTTCACACCCAGGGGAGGAGATACACCATGGAATCCACCAAGTTTTAGGGCATCCACCCTATGAATTCACAGCAATCTAGCTGCAAGGGGGAGAGAGGAGAGAGGGGCGCCCTTGGGCATTCTTATGCACAATGCAATTTTTTCTTTAATAATTCTTCAAAATATGGAAATACATGGGTTTTATAACTCTAACCAAAAGACCTAATTACCCTCAGATCTAGGGTTAGGGAGGGACAAATAAGGGATAGAAGATTCTTCTCCCTTGGGGTCAAAGTAATACAAAAATACACAAAAAAGGGGAGAATGGGGGGTGCGCCCTCCTCTCCCTTGCCATGGTCAAAGATGGCATGCATCCATCAATTGGCCACATGTTGTGGCATGGAGAGGGCTGCTACGTGGGGATGGTTCTCTTTAGAAAAAAAAATGCCTACTTGGATTGGGGGATGTGACACATGTGGAGGTTTGAATGGGGGGGCCTTAAGAGTCCTACTTGGACTTTTTAACTTGGTCCAAGTTGAATGGTCTTGGTCAATGTTCTCCCACGGACCATGGGCCAGCTGTTGACACCTAAAATATGATCGTCGGCGACCAAGCCACAAAGACAAAGGACCCGGGCCGCTGAAATACGAAAGCCGATAAAGATCAACATATTGAAGACTTCTCAAGCTGCCAGAGCCTCGAGTCACCCCGTATGGACACGGGGACTTCACCTCAGGAGAGCCGAGACGAACTCACAACCAACCGGCAGTGCGATCAAGCCTGCCCAATGAACCGGCATCGACTCCGTCGTGCCGCATACACTACACCCATTGTCCGATCAAGGACGACGGTCTATCTAGTGGCTACCCACCTCATGAAAGGCTCTCTTGAAGATGAAAGAGTCCCCCTGGCTCTCCGGGACGGAGGACCGAAAGCTCTGTCGGCAGAAGATCCCGATCACCCGGCACGGGTACGGCTTCCCGCCAAGATGGGCCCATTAGTGGCCGAATGATCGCCCAGCTCAGGCGGAACTATCCCTGGTGTTATCCCACCCTCTAAGGAGCTTTGAGCACAAGTCAGACCGAGCCGGCAGCACGAATCATAGAGCCGAAGGCCGTGTCAGCAGAAAACCCGCATGATCAAACCAAAGTTATCAGAAGTTCCGAGAATGGCCGTACATCGACCTGGTGGCTTCGACAAGACATATCGTCAAGGTTTCAAGGAGCATTGGCAAGATAAATGTTCACGGTGACCCCCGGAATCATCCCCGGACTCATCAGCTGGCTCGAAGCGCGCGAGGAGCATTAGCACGGCGTGCCTTAAACCGGCGCCCCCCCCACCTGATGCCCCTTATCCCGACGGGCAAAGAACCCCACCCGGGGCCTGGCTATTCCGGCGCGCAAAAGGCCATGAAGCCTTTCCCGGCACGCAGTTCTTCACGCCGGATGAGGCTTGGGGTTCGATCATATATATAGACATATGGCTGTTCGAGAGAAAAAAGAAGAAGATAGAGAAGAGAGACAACAGAAGAGAGAAAAAAAGGAAGCGAGAGAAAGAAAACTCCACACAGAGAAGTAGAAGAAAAAGGAGGAGGGTCGGAGAGCGAACCATATTCCAAGGGAGAGAGAGATCTTAGGGAAAAGGGGTCTCGTCTGAGCGTCCTCCGCCGGCCATCTTCCTCTGCTTTCGCTGAAGATACGATGCTCTGTTCCGAGAACAGGTGGGCGCTGGTGCCTATCTTCCTCTGCTTTCGTGGATTCTTTTCTTTTGGGGTTTCCATCTATCAGATGTGAGCAAGAGGGGGAGGGATGACGATGATATGAGCCGACCCCCCTCCCCTTTCTCTGCGATTCTCTCTTCCCCTTTGCTTTATTGTTGTGTCTCTGCACATCCCTCTGCCTCTGCAACTGATGGACGGCGACCGAGCGATGATGCCGGCACCGGATTTGTAATGTAAATGTTAGTCCATTCCCGTTTACTGGGTGGCGATATGTACATGGATGTGTGGACCAATAGGTCGAATGAATGCTTGAAGCCTATTTCCCCGTCTCTATCTATGTCAATGTATATGTATGAGTTCTTCCGCGCGTGGTTCCCGGCTCCGGTTTCCTCGAAGTCCCGATCATGCCCCGAAGCATCGTGGGCTACAGAAACGACCCCTCCCCGGGTCTTTCCCATCGACTGCTTTCATCTTTGATTTAAGGATCTTTGTATCCCCTCCGTGGACAGAGCTGTGCTCATGCGCATGCTTCTGCCCGCCATGGTATCGAGGCTCTATAATTCCCATTAACTCCTCCCTTCGTACTGCTCTGATTGTTCGCAAGGTGGGAGTTGCCTTTGGGACGGCCGGATCCATCGCCCTGAATGCTGCGTCCTAGCTGTTCGAGCATATGCTTCTATGATTGGCTCGTCTCATCTGTGCATCTACTACCCCTCTGCATCATGGTCATTTGAACCGTTCCGAGATTCTTTCATCCCGTCTTAATCACCCGGGGAGGGGGACATTCCCCATTGCTTCACGGAATTGCTGGGTGATCGAGGGCTCTACCTCTCGATGGTAGATGCTTTCTCAAGGCCATGGCAGATAGTAACAGGGGTCCTAGCCTAACAAGCTTAGCCCCAACAATCTGGAGACCCGATAGAGGCCAAGGGATGTATGCTCCTGGTAGGCTAGCCCTCGGAGCTTCACTCTCTTAATGGTCGGTTCCTTCAAGGGATGTGTCGCATGCTGTGTGTTGCCCACCCCTCGTAGGCTAGCCCTCGGGGTGCTGCTCCCATTATCAATGGCCTCATCCCTCTATCCTCACCCACGGAGCCTTGGTGCCCCTCGCAGGCTAGTCCTCGGGGTATCCTATCCGATGGGAATTTGCTGACTGTCACCGTGCAGACCGGCGGTTTAGGGGCTTACTCCATAAGTGAGTATGACTCCGTTCTTCCCCTGCAACTCTTCATGTTCAGGAGAGATGCTGCCCAATTTTGGACAGACTCAGA
Organism: Amorphophallus konjac; assembly: GCA_022559845.1. Taxonomy (NCBI): domain Eukaryota; kingdom Viridiplantae; phylum Streptophyta; class Magnoliopsida; order Alismatales; family Araceae; genus Amorphophallus; species Amorphophallus konjac. The sequence continues at coordinate 239,162 of JAHNEJ010002196.1, forward strand.
ATAATTAAGCTATAATCAGATGCTCGTTCTGAAATCAATCAACTCAGTGCTCGAGTGTGAACCTCGCACTGACTCACTGCATCATTTCCGAAGGATCTTGGACTTCAATCAAACAAGCAGTTGGCCCAAATAATTCCAAAACTCTCAATATAAGCTTAATAAACTTAAATGGTTTCAAAATGCATCAAAAATAAGCTGAAACGGCGCGACCCTAATCCGGCGCGCCCTAATACGGCGCGGTCCCCCCCCGCGCCGGATTAGTAATAGACTAATAACTTCTATTTTTTTGTCTGGCCAGTTCTCGGCGCGCCCTAAACCGGCGCGCCCCGTGCCCTTCGCGCCGGGCTAACGTCTGCCCATGGCCGCGCCGGTTTAGCTTATTTACCTACGTTTTGACCGCGTCGGTTTAGTCCTTTACTCATATTGTGGCCGCGCCGGATTAGTTTGGTCTGCCCACGTTTGGCCGCACTGGGGAACTCTACCCCTACGCGTGGCTGTATCGGTTTTAAGCCCTGATGTTATTTTAATCATCCACCTACCCTCGGGGTGACCTTCATCTCCCGTGGCCGGAATTAATGAATCCTAATAAACTGAATAAGATGAGTGATGTTTGGATCCGAATCGTTTTACTATCCGGTTTGTGCTACTATTCTTGCCTCACTTGGCGGAGATTAAAAAATGTGATTGAGCACTGCTTGCTTTCATAACTCTACTGCCATGCTTAGCATAGTCGTGAACATCATGCCTGCATACTTGCATAGACCCTCGGGTATATCAAATGGCGTTGACAGAAGGTCGGGTTACGCCCGATCGGAAGTCTCCGCTATGCGCGATGGTGGTCTTCAGACCTCCGCCCTCCGCCACATATCAAGGGTCTCCAACTCAATGAACCATGCCTCTCCTGCATGATAGATAGATGCATCTCGCATGATTCCGTCATGATCATAACGTCGCATCTTGTATTCCGGCCTCGATAGCCCACTATCTCGGCAATTAATCAAAGGTGTTCCCTCCTCGCGGGAGATGTAATTAACGCCATAGCCTTTATGGTATGGCGGACTGCTGGTCCCGACCGAACCTCACTTTCGCCCGACATGGGTCAGAATGAGCGCATAATAAACTTGTCACGTACGTGACTGGCACGCCCGCGTCGTCAATCAGTCAGTTAATTACCAGTTAGTTAATTGGTTGATCGACACGTGAAATAAGATATATGTATATATACATATATATATATATAATAAAATAATAAGATGGTCGAATAAAACCATCACCAACAAGTCTGGCACGCCCGGTGGGACCAGTGTCACCTTTCATCTCTTTGCCGAGATACTTGGGCTTCGAGGCCCTCTCAAAGGCTACTGATCGTTGGCTTGTTTGTCTTTGCAGGCGAACGATGACAACAAATGGATTAACTGGCGTCGGCTTCGGTCCGTCGATCGTTGCTGGGCATGCACAAGGGTACCTGGCGGTGCCCATGGAGTTCGGCAGCTTCCCTGCCGCCGTCGGCCTCCCCAACTTCTTGGGGTTGGCCTTCGTGAACATGCTGGAGATTGAAGCCCCGGAACCTGTCGAGGAAGCTGTGGGGAAAGTGGAGCCTCTGAAGGCTCCTTGCTGCAACGACTCATCCAAGAGTCCGGCCCCGGCCGCTAGCTATCTGGTGCACCACGCCATACGTGGGGCCCGCCCCAATATTGTCAACAAGCACCCTGGAGGACGTCAACGCCGACAAGTCCAAAGGAGTGCTGCTGTGATTACCGAGACTCTATCTCAGTCCGGGAAGTCTATGATGGTGGGCGGTATGCGCGTCTTCCTCAACGGACGCAAAGCACGGGTGGTTCCAGACCGAGTCATCCCCGCCATCCCTGTCCACAATACATACCAGGCCCTCGCTGGAAGGAGGGCAGAAAGAGAAGAAATCGGCCACTGTGGCCAAGGAAGGTCGGCCCCCAGGCCAAGAAGGTTCAAACATGTGTGGGTTCCCAAGCGGGCCCAACCTGCCCATCAGCTGACACCCATCCGCCGCCGTCCTGTGTATGACGGGGCGGAAGAGAGAAGAGAAAGGGGCTTGCCCCCGAAGAAAGAAGAAGAAGTGGTTGCGGATCCTCCGCGCCGCAAAAGTTTTCGGGCTACTGCCCGTCAAGCCAATGTCCCAACTACTAGACGAAGATTCCAACAACCTGCCGACAGAGCTCGGCTAGCTTATATCCCTCCTACGGGAGGTCAACAATCATCCCCCGTGTTACATCAGGAGCGGGGTCAAGAAGAGATGACCTGTCTGGTCAGAAACTATTTTCAAGGGTTAGGCAACCCCTCGCTTGGGCAACAGCGACTGATGCAAGCAGCCGCCGCCGATGAAGACTGCTGCCTATCAATGGCAGATGAAGAAGATATAGGAGAAAGAATGATGGTGTCGTCAGTCGACGACAATGGATATGACAACAGCTTCGAGTTCGAAGCCGATGGAGCCGTCCCCGAGCGGAAGGAAACAAGAAGAACCTCTGTGTTCGAGTGGTTGACCTTCCCACAACAAGTTAAAAGGAGGGTCCATCGACGGAGGAGAAGGATGCAGGTCTTCACTTGCAACATGGCTGGTGTATCCAACCGATATGGGGGGCGCCCCGAAGATCCCCGAGAATTGGCTCAGTTGGCCGCACGGCCAGGGCCGAGCACTCGCAGAACAGAAGCAGCAAGGGAGTTCCTGATAATGACTAAAGGAAAACAACCCCAGGTCTACCACTAGTGGGATGATAAGGCCCCCGTCCTGACCGCTAATGTGGTGATGGAAGAGGAAGAAGACGACGTTCCCCTCGACATCCTGCCCGAGGGTACGTCCAGGGACACAGCAGAAGTTATCCCCACTACAGCCACTATAGACCCATCGGTCTTGATATTACTTCAGAAATACCGGCAAGAGATAGACTTGCTGAAGAAGCAGCTGATGGAGAAGACTGAACAGTCCTCAACTTCCAAACCACCCGAAGTCCAGGGTGAATCATCTTGGGGAGCAGTCCGTCATGATGGCCCTCCACCACTCTACACACTGCCTCAGTCATCAGAACCGAGCATGCCGACAATGCAACAGCGGCCACCCCCGCTGCCGCGTCCTCCACAGGCGACCACCCTGGTCACCCCGTACCTGCAGCCGGCACACTTCTATCCAGAGCCGGTTGACCCTGCAGTCGTGAACCGGATGATGGTGGAAAGAATGATCGAGCAGAAGCTCGCAGAAAGAGGTGAAGGCGATTACGTCGCGTTCGATGCATACCGGGTGCCCTACCCGCAACACCATGCTGCTAAGCGGCTTCCCCCGGGAATCAGTAAGCTACCCAAGTTCGATAAATTCAATGGGAAGGGATCCCCGAGAGAACACATAGCCTATTATATGACTGTCATGGGCGACTTGGCCACTGACGAGTCATATCTGCTGAAGTTTTTCGGGTCCTCGTTGACGGGGCTCGCATTTGAATGGTACTCTAGCCTCTCGACCGGGTCGATCAGCGACTGGCCAGATATGCAGAAGAAGTTCAGAGAAAGATTCCATGTCACAAAGAGGGAGGTCACAGTGGCCGAACTCTACTCAACAAAGCAGAGGGCAGATGAGACAGCCCTTGATTATATTAAAGAGGTAGAGAAACCTCAGAATGAGGTGCAAGCGGCCCCCGCATCAGGAGGACGCTGTGCAGATATGCAAACAGAATCTTAGAAGGGAAGTTCTGGAAAAGATGATCGGAATGGAAATATGATCGTTTGATCGATTAAACAATGTCGTGGCCAAGGTGGAAGCTTTCTTGGCCAGGCCTGCCCCTACATCTGCTGCCAACACGACCCAGAAGGGCAAGGCAGTGGAGCGGCGCTCCTCGCCTAAAGAAGCGAACGCTCTTGATATAAAGGTGTTCGAACAACAGAAAAGTGAAGGCAAGAAGGGAGTCACCCCACAGCCTGCAGAAGCCCCAGACGGCAAAGAAGGTCCTTCACTGAGGGACAAGATGAAGAAGGCCTATTCCTTTCCAAAAGACAAGACCCGAGTTCTGTTCGACTGGGTAACAGAATACAGCATGGTCACCCTGCCAGAGCCAAGGAGGCCGGAGGACTTAAAGAGAAAAGACAGTCCAAGATTCTGCCCCTATCACCAGATGTTGGGGCATCCGATCGAAGACTGCTATGTGTTCAAGGACATCATCGAAGGGATGGTGAAGAAGAATGAAATTGAGCTAGGAGAGTACAAAGTGGACCCTCCTTAGCCACATGAAGCCCCTCGGAGGATGGCAGGAGTCAACATGATCTCTCTATACCAGGCATTGCCCGAGGAGATCTCTGAAACAAGCACGCGGAGCACCTATGAAGCTCATTTCCTGGAGCCCGCGAAAGAACAGCAGGGATGGCAGCAGGTCTCTGTGAAGCACAAGAAGAAGAGGGCACCCCGCCCGAAAGAGGGGACACAGATCCGTGGTGTTACACCCCGGCCTGCTCCGTCAGTGGTAGCACCCGTATGGGTCACTCCACCTATAATTGTCAGGATACCTACACATAATCGGAGGAGACAAACTCCGCTGCCAGTGGTTAAAGAGACCAATCCTGGGGTCCTTCGACTGCAAAACCTCATTGAGGGGCTAGACGAGTATGTGCAGCCCGAATTGAAGCCCTTCCTGGTGCGGGACCACGTCCCATGGCAAGAACTAGAGCAGCTCTCACTTGAACAAAAGGAGGAAGCTGAAGAGGCACCCGATAGGGAGGGCAGTCTATTCTGGGGGCACCCGCCCGCAGAAGCAAAAAAGAAGAAGAAATAAAGGAAGAAGAAAAAGAAGGCCGTTGAGGCCGATAAAGTGCAGGTTGTCTCCTGTAATATCCTATCAGCACTCTTCAATCTGCCCGGAGAGGAGGAAGAAGAGGAAATTTATTTCACACCCCATGCTGGGGGAGGCAAGGCCGAGGCCGCAACTGCTGCACATGCCACTCGGTCAGGCCAAAAATGGGGGTGCCAGCCGCCACCCAACCACAACATCATGTTCAGAGGGGTGCAACCCTACAAGACACCTCCGCCTGAGGTCAAGGGAGTCCAAATCCCTCCTCCGTCAGGCCTATATAACAAGAGTGGGGGCAAGGGGGTCCCTTCGTTTCTTGAATTCATGAAGATGTCCAAGGGGAAGCAGCCTTGCCAGGAGGCTAACCCTACACCCGAGGACGTTCACCCGCAGTTGGCACAATCTGCCGAAGAGCCAAATGCAGACGGAGCTTGCCCCGCAGCAACTAACAAAAAAAACCCAGAAGCCGGTACCAGCCAGAAGGGCGCCAAATCTGAGGAAGATGAAGCAGGTCCGTCAGGGCCCGCAAATCAAAACCTCCCAAAGCCCAGATGGGCTGAAGAGATGAAGCTCTCCAATGTCCGAGCTGGGATCCGAATAATGAAGCTACTCAAGAAGCTCCTTGCTCGATTTACAATCTGAGAGATCCTTTCTTTGAGTGAAGAGACCCGATAGGCGATTATTACTGCTCTCCAGACGCCTGCTCATTTTGAGACATGTCTGGCTGAAGCAATGCCGGAGGCCAGCATGACCTTCACTCCGGACAATATGCTGCTGCCCACCATCAGCCACAACTGGCCACTGTATATGAAGGGGCACCTGAATGGAAGGGAGCTGAACAGAATTCTGGTTGATCCCGGTGCAGCGGTCAACATCTTGCCATATAGAATATATGAGAGGCCCCACTTTAATGTGCATCTCGAGAAAGTCAGAGATATGCGTATCGCCGGCTTCAATCAAAAATGTGAGGTGTCCATGGGAGTGGCAGAGTTCACCCTCACCTTAGCAGATTTCCCTATGACGGTGCAGTTCCATGTCATTGACTCCCGCACCTCGTACAAGGCACTACTCGGCCGCCCGTGGCTGCATGAAAATATGGTGGTGCCCTCCACGCTCCACCAATGCATCAAATACAGTCTCCAAGAGAAGGAGGAGAGGATATTTGCAGACCCCCACCCGTTCGAGGTGTTTGAATGTCATTTGGCAGATGCCAACCTATATACATGGCCTTCCCAGAAGACCTCTGAAGCTAAGACCCCTGCGGGGGCATCGAGAAGCACATCCGGCAGCAGTTGGTATCCACCACCGCCGCGCGGATATGTCAAGCCCAAGGTGGTCTCCCATATCACAGCATCCAGGCAAGTGGGCAGAACAGCACCCCCAACATTATACCCTGAAGCTAATGAAGTGCGGGTCGCTCAGCGGCACAATCATATTGAAATCCCGGATGGCCTTACCAAGCCGACTCCCGGCCTTGACAACCCTATTGTTGAACCTTTCAAGACTTGGGAGGTGACACAGGAAGATGGACCCAGCAGCTTCTTCTATACGGCTGAAGAGCACCCCACTCGGGAAGACACAGACTGCAGCCTCCCCGAAGATATAAGCGACCCGCCGGTTCCCGTCCAGGGTCTGGCATTCACAACTGAGCGGATGGCCAGGATGTTTCAGAAGCAGCACATTCCCCCCGATCAGTCTCAAAAAACACAAGGAAGCTTTCCAGAAAATGTGGTATCCCGCAAATCTGGATAAAGAAATGAGACATGTCTCTCAACATCCGAGGTTGGGCTTCACCCTGGAAGAATATTATTACAGTGGGCGATACGAGGTGGGCACCATCTCCACCTTCTATCCTGCTGAAGATAGCCCGCTGGGGGCAACTTTTGATGAATACCCGGTGGAAGCTGAGCATGTTGAACTGGCTCAACCCGGAAATCAAGAAATAGAGACCTCGGTCCCCTGCCGATGTTGGGAGCAGGTCTATCCTAAAGAGGCGGCCCTTCAAGCCAAATTTGATACGGCTAGCAGTAGTGAAGCCGAAGATACTGAAGAAGCAAGAATTTCTCCCTCCAGTGGAGTCCTACTGATGATAACTTCAACACCCCTTCTACCAATCAGGGAAGCCTCGGTCGACTCCGATCAAGGGGAACAAGCCGCCAGGAAAGGAAAAGCCACTTCTACGGAAGATGCAACTGCCCCAGAAGGTGAGACCTCCTCAACTTCTGATACAAAATCGGGATGCTGTCCAAGTGTGAACGCACTAAAATTCGCTGGTTCATGCGGGTGTGTTTCGTCTATTGAGTGCGTGGGCGTGCCAGTCACTGAAGTGACAATTTATTCGGGCTTCGAAGAGCCCGTGGTGCGCTCGATCTGACGTCGTCAGACGATTGTGTGGTTCGTGTCGGGACCAGATCCCGTCATGCCATAAAGGTCACGACGTCATTTACATCCCCCATACGAGGGAATACCCTTGATTAATTACCAAAATTAGGGGCCCTGCGGCCAAAATAAATAATACTAACTACGCGAGAGGGGGGACAGGAATAAATCACACTAAAGTCCACATCAGGATACGAGCCATTGGCCATGTCGGTCACTCACGGACCCTTTTCATATTCGGACTCGGGTCCGTGATAGAAACACGACGAAAACCGAGGTGGACCCGTTCAAATGTCTGCCGAACGCATGACAATTTTAATGATGGCTCGGAAGGGTTCCGGGGCGAGAAGCGAATCTGGTCTGATTGGAATGTCGGCCCGGGACTAGGTCGGGGCCTGGCCATGTCAGGATGATTCCCAAGACTCGGGCCCGGCCTGAGAGGGCGGCACTATTGTTCCTTCTGCGTCGAGTCACGGAGAGAGGGGGCTGCAATGTAGAATTATTAATACCTTATATTGATTTATCATTATTGTTCCTGTTACTCCGTTGCTTATTCCTCTTTCCGTATCTGTTCCGGGTGATTTCCTCATCTTGCTTACTGTCATTATTACTCCCCTTTTTTTATTATTATTGTCACTTATTTCGTTCATTTTTTTTATACGGATTTGTTCAGGTTTATTTATTCATCATGATTTTTATTGGCTTGCTAGTTCTGCCATTATATGCCCATATATACATACATACATACATATATATATATATATTCATGTATTATTATTTTTGGGGAGAGTTGACCCTTGGCGGGTTGAAAGGGGGGCTAAAGGGAGTGTACCACTGAGGAAAGGTGGGCGGAAAGTGTGCCGGCGAAGGGCTGGATATGTGTGCCGTTGAAGGGCTTAAGGAGGGTGCCGCTGAAGGGCAATGATTGGAGGGTGTACCGGTGAAGGGAGAAGAGGGTGCACCGGGGAAGGCTCGAAGTCTATACGTTGACGGGCTATTGCGACACGAAGTCTATACATCGACTGTTCAAAGTCTGTTCATGGGCTGTATTCATTAACCCAGAGTCTATACGTCGTCTATTGAAGTCTACACATTGGCCAGCTCGGAAATCTGTACATTGGCCATTGGCTGTAGCTCAGAGTCCATACGTTGGCTATTGGCTGCAATTGAAAGTCTATACATCATTTATTAGAGCTCAAAGTCTGTACATTGCAGCTCAAAGTCTGTACATTGGCCAGCCCAAAGTCTATACATTATTCATTGGCTGCAGTTCAAAGTCTATACGTTGCAGCTCAAAGTCTATACATTGCTCGTGAAAGTCTATACATCGGCCAGTCCAAAGTCTGTACGTTGGCCAACTCAAAGTCTACACATTATTCATGAAAGTCTATACATCGGCCAGTCCAAAGTCTGTACGTTGGCCAACTCAAAGTCTATACATTATTCATTGGCCACAGTTCAAAGTCTATACGTTGCAGCTCAAAGTCTATACATTGCTCGTGAAAGTCTATACATCGGCCAGTCCAAAGTCTATACGTTGGCCAACTCAAAGTCTATACATTATTCATGAAAGTCTATACATCGGCCAGTCCAAAGTCTGTACGTTGGCCAACTCAAAGTCTGTACATTATTCATGAAAGTCTATACATCGGCCAGTCCAAAGTCTGTACGTTGGCCAACTCAAAGTCTATACATTATTCATTGGCCGCAGTTCAAAGTCTATACGTTGCAGCTCAAAGTCTATACATTACTCGTGGCTATGTTTGTACGTCAATCTGCCAAGTCTATACATTGAGTTTGAGACAGTGGATGAGGGTGTACCGGTGAAGGGGGGAAAGAGACAATGGAAAGGGGTGTACCGCTGGGGAATGGAGTGTGCCGCTGGAGGTTGAAAAGGGCGTACCGCTGGGGGTTTTAAAAGAGTGTGCCGGGGAAGGTGGAGGCTAGTGTGCCGGCGAAGGGTGTTTGAAGAGTGGAGGCAGGGTATGATGGTGAAGGGCCAGATAAGTGTACCGCTGAAGGTTATTGGAGTGTGCCGCTGGGGGCCCGACAGAGCGTGCCGGTGAAGGTTGGAATCTTCTATTATTTATTTTTAAGGCTTTTCTTTTCTTCATTTATTGATTTTTACATAGTCTTATATAAACTTCTCATTTCCTTGGTTCTGTTCAGCCTTTTTGCTCACAAGTCAGACGTCTGATATGTTATGTCGTTATTCGGTTCAGTTCTTCTCACGGTACCGACAGTGGCTCGATTAGTCGAAAAGTTTTATTGTTGATCGTTCTGTTCGTTTGTTGCTTCCTTTTGCCTTTTTAACATGTTTGTTATTTTCTGACAAAAATTTGGTAGCATCTCCCCTTGACCCGAGCGTAAGGGAGGTAAAGGGAAAGCCCCCACATGGAGTGGCGGAACCCGACAACTGGAGGTGGGCGCCCGGAGACGGCAACACCTTTATAGAACCTCGGAAAACATGAAGAAACGATGAACGGGAGGCTTCTAATACTGGACAGGGTGGACGGGGGCTTGTCCAAGGCGTACCGACCAAGGACGAGCATAGGGTGTGCCGGGCTAGGAAGGCTAAGGGCGTACCGCTGAAGCACAAAAAGGGGAGGTGTA